>CAXANZ010000020.1:0-38552 GCA_963970385.1 Theonella swinhoei
TGACAATGTTGATCGGGGGGGGGGGGTCGATCGACACTCACCTTGGAATCTCGGGTGCAGCACGGGTTGGCAACTAGTTTTACAAATAATGAGATTCAACCCTTTGCTTTGTAATCCTCATTACATGATAGTTACCACTCACTGTATATCCATTACTCAGAGGGAAGAGAATTAAAGAAGTTTTATTCTTGGTTTGGCAGTACATCTTGACCACAAAGAAACTGGAAAATATTAATTTGGCTACCTAAATTTAACTTGGTTTTATATGTCAAGGTCAAATACAAGACCAAGGCCATTCCCGTCAAATTGCAAGTGTTTCAACTTGTATCTGCAATAGACATTAATAGAGAGATGTGTGTTCGTAGTAAAAAATATATCTTGTTGACCAAGCTGTACTATGGTTAACTTCTTTATAGCTTGGAAGATACCAAAATGTGGTGTGCTATTTTTCTCTTTGTTTTGTTTTACGTTTGTACAATCTTGAGCGGTCCATCTTCATCTTTCCAGTATTTACCCTACCTACATTCTATGTTCCAATACAACACCAGTGTCTGAAATAAGCATTCGCCTAGCCGTCACGGCGATCTGGAATCTGCTCGGGCAACCCAACATTACTCACGACTTGCCTGGCACCTCTGAATTTGAACCAAACTTTACAGGAAAATTTCTAATGGCAACATGAAGTGTGTTCTCAAATAGCAAACTGAACATAAAGGATACCTCGAGCTCGCTTATCGGCTGTTGACAATTTTGTCCTTTTTCTCCTGGGGGCAAAAAGGGGTGGTGGAGGGGGAGGTGAGGTATGTTCTTCTTGCTCGGGCGGTGGAGCTGTTGGCAAAGGTGGAGGGGGTGGTGGTGGTGGAGTAGTTGCTAAATCTAGAAGACTTGGAATTGCTGTACGACTAGTTTCCTTTGGAGACACATTTCTATTTTCCCACACAGGGCTTGAATCATTTTCTTTATATTTAGACACATTATGCCTAACAGTATGTCTTTGAATCCTGGTCCTGTGTCGATCCCAGAATTTGGATTCAGGCCTTCTATGTGTGGTGGGTGAATATCTTCTTTCGTATCGATCCCTCTCCCTGTTTGACCTACTGTATCTGTAATCCCGCCTGTCTCGTTCTTTGTCTCTACTTCTGCATTTACTTGAATCTGATTTGGAATCCGAATAGCTTTTAGGAAGTGGCCGAGACTTTTTCGAGTTGTTGCCATCTGTTTTAGAATCGTATGCGATTTGTGGTTCAGCTGCCCACTCATCTATCACCATAAGATCCAAATCTGCAACATCTTCTGTATCATCTGACAATTCACCTTCTTCCTTTGAAGATGACTCTTCACTCTTACGCTCCATTATACGACATATTTTGCGAAAAATCTTTCAAAAAATAAGAAAACCCCGTATTGACTGTTGCATTATGGGACGAAAAAAGCGCCATCAGGTTTAATTTTAGTGAAACACTAGGACAAGGACGTTATGAATTCTAGGTGGAATACGCTGACACCTAGTGCAATTTCTATCACCGGTGTGTGTGTGTGTGTGTGTGTAACTTTTGAATCAGTTGACATAGAAACTTCATTTTTGGTGTGGTGGTACATCTTGACCATATCCAGGTCGTTTAAGTAACAATGTCATTTGCATCAAGGTCAAGTATGGAAAATGCTAATTGTCTACCACAAGGGAGACATAGTGAAGGACCCCGTGAATTCCTAGGATGTTCTTCCTAAAAAAATGTTCCAAGGGTGGGGTGGGGTGAGTCATACAGGTGTTATGTGAAAAATCTCGCTCGTCTTCAGGTTCTTATTGTCTTGTTTTGCAATTGATGTAAGATGAACAAATAAATATAGTTTGCAAACAAAATGCCTCATTCTTTTATCTTACAACAGAGAAACTGAGTTCTACTCTACCCAAGGTAGTGTGTTGTAAGAGAATAGTTTTAGTGAGTCTAGGGGTTGAGCTGTTGGAGGATAGCTGAGCTAGCTCAGGTGAGCTGGTCTTCTTGTGAGTGCTGGGTTCCAAGTGAAGCTTGGGCAGCTTCACTTGAGTTTAAATAGGTGGCATGTCTCTTACACCATCCTACTTTTGATTGGCTCATATATGTAACAGGTACAAGTTGCATACAACTAGGTGGCAATTTTTAATTGCCAGATGGCAGGATTGCCTGATCAATGTGTGTGACTCACAGTTACACATCCTCAATCTGGTACCTGCATCTGGGTTTTCATTCAAACACAATCCAACTTTATCTCCACAAATCCCTCTTATGAGGTAAGAAACATTTACACTAAACTTTGTATATATAATCAAGGGGGGGGGATAGACAGAAAGACAGACAAAGCTAGTTTTGATATCTTATCATTTATACCTTGCTACTTATTTGTTTTACTAAAAGTGCTCTTTGTTATTTCATTTAAGGGATTTGTACATGGTCAGAAACACAAATAAAAACATGACAATACAAAAGAAAGAATTTTTATGGTATTGTTATGTTACATATATATTTAGGCTATGAGCTGATACATATAATTAGTTGTTGATGTACACACCCAGAGCTGACCTGTCTTAAGGATGTTCCCTAGTCTTTAAGCAGATCCATTACAAATTTCCCAATTTTTGTTCTATTCATGTTTGGGTTGTACTGAATGCAACTGACACATTTTTAACTGAGATCACTGATCTAGTTTTCATGATAATCATGTACCAATGCAGACCAATGCAGACTAAGTTTTCAATTGAAATACTAATGAATTTACCAATTATGCTTCATTTAGTTAACAAAAACCCATTACAAAGTGATGAAACTTTCCAGAATAATTAGTATTGATAAGAGGATGAAAAGGAGCACAAAAAAGTATCAGGTCATTGATTTAAATTTTGAGCTGTAGCCATATGTTTATATATTTTCACTATTTTCAATGGAAATATCAAAACAAAATTATTTGATTGATCAACAAATATTTGCTACAGTATGTTACTCAAGTCTTTTCTCTTATTTACACATGGGAATGGACTTAAATTTTCACAATTTTTGTTACAAGGGGGACTTTTCATAACTTTATCACTGGTTGCAAAATTGCATCATAACAAGGACTAGGGAACGTCCTTAAGGACAAGGTCAATTAGGAGATAAAATAATTATATAACAGGCTAAAACAATAGAAATTTGCCAAAGGCAAATAAAGTTGAATAATATTTATTTTATGATAGAAATACACACAATTCACTCATTATTCACTGAATCAAACAAATACATTACAATAATACCAATATTGAATAAATTCAACTAGATCACTCCTTTTTAATTTTAATTACAGTAAATAGACTATTGAAATACATGATTTGGCTCAATTAGAGATAAATAAAGATTATATTTAATTAAATGTTACTAATTATGCAAGTTGTTAAGCATCAATTAAATCCTAAGTAATTTTAATAATTATTTTCCAAGTCAGCTTTTGCCTTATAAATACTGGAAAAATTACAGTTAATACATAAATTCACAGCCAATATTTTTAATTAACCATATATTGATAAATACAGGCAATTCCCAAGTTAAAACTGTGCTAAATAAACTGAATATGCATCAGTAGACCCTGATTCAGAGGGTGCAAAGGGTATTCAGTAGGGCCCTGCTCTGGAGCTTACCTACATGTACATTTGTTTACTTCCCGTAACTGCCTCTTATTTGAATTTGTTTTTGCTTGGATAAGCTGTGTTTTGGATTTGTAAATATTTTTTTGGCAGAGTTGCTAAGTTTTTCTCTTAGTCTCTTTGCAGAATTGAAATGGAAAAGGGTGAAGCTTCATCAGAGGGTATGAGGTTGAAGATTAGGCCACTTCTTCCAGAGGGGGAAGTGCCAAATGGGAGAGGCAGAGATTGGCACCCCAGAAAGATAAGTGAGTAATTAAAATGGGTCTAAATGATGCAAAAACAGCCATAATATAACTGAATAATATCAGTATAGCAGTACAGGTGTCATATCACCTCTCATAAATAAATAAATTTTCCCTGTTAAATTTCAATCGTATTGAGGACACTCATTCAGGTAACTGAATGAGTGTCTAGTGTTTTAATATGTCAGGTGAATGAGTTGCTGACCAAGTATACATAGGGTTTTCCTTGGTTAAAATTTCAAACTACATATAGTGATAGTTGGGCAGTGAATGAGTGTCTCTATTTATGTTTAAAATGGCACACTTGGGCAGTGAACGAGTGTCAGTTTTTACATACAAAATACTGGCACTCAGGCAGTGAACAAGTGTCTCCATTTTAAGTCAAATGCCTGCCCGAGTGACTGACCAAATGTGTATCCCTTTTATACCTGTAGCTGTGAGAGATCCCATTCCCCTGAGGCACTTTGGGAAGAGGGAGATTTTGCAGAAGATAGAATTCATGGAGGATCATTATGGGGAACCCATGACATTTGATGAGAGTAGAATTCTGGCCCATGTTGCACCCACAGTGGCTGGAACAGAGGTTGGCTCATGGGGATATGGTGTGTCAGTCTACAGTGCAGCTCAGAGACACAGGAGGGAATCAGTGACACCTACTCTGATGGCAGACATGTATGGCTTCATGTCAGAGGAAGAGATGCAGGGCACCAAGGCCTACCTTGGTTCCCATGGTGGCTACCAACTGGAGCAGGTAAACGAGTGTCTGTCATTGGAGTTAACTGTATGACACTTGGGTAGACAGGTGTATAGGTTTTATGTTTAGTCTTAGTAAACAAGTGTCTATGGAGTTTCAATAATGACCAAGTGTAACTGACCAAGTGTCTACATTTTGCATGTATTTAATGTATCAGGTTGATGGATGAGTGTCTGCCTGTCTTTCTTTGTGTAATTGCAGGTTGATGGTACTGATAGCTGCCTGTTCAGTTCCATTAAAAAGACCTATGTCAGTGCATATGGCCACTGCTCAGGGGGCCACTTATTTTCCTAATAGGTATTTTAGGAGAACAGTGGTCAACTACATGGTTAACCATGGGCAGCAGATCTTTGAGAACAAATATTCAGCCTTGATGTCTATGGCATCAAGAAAGCAGCAGATTCAGGCAGAGGTTGGAACCCACCTCTGTCTTACAAGCAATATTTGAAGTTGCTGCTTCAATGAGACTTCTGGGGGGGACAAAGTGGTCTTGTACACCATATCCTGCATGTGGCATATGAAGATCACTATGCTCAACATGAGGACCCTGCAGGAGTACAGGATCTGCCATGACAGAAGGATGGATGACACAGGCATGGTCATCACCTTCAGCACTGCCAATCATTTCAATGCCATGGGTGGGTGAATGAGTGTCTGACTGAGTGTCACTTTTTGTATTGCAGGACTGACCAAGTGTGTTGATGAGTGTCACTATGTAAGTAAACAATGTGCTGACCAAGTGTCACTTTGTCCATTGAAAAATTAAATGAGTTACTATCTAAGTATCTTAAGATTTTTCCTTGTTTTCTCATTTCAGTTTTGACTGACAGTGATCTTTTGAAATCAGTTTTGGAATGCTCAGAGTTGGTCACCTCTCTGTGGAAATGTGGTCATGCCTCAGACACTGAGGAGGATCCAGTTATTGGTTTGTCTAGTGAGGATGAGGTGGCTGGTTTGGAGCCTGAACCTGGGCTAGCCAGACACAGTTTTGGGAGTCCTGCCTCTGCAGGAGCCTGCAGAGGTTCCTGCACCCAAATCCCATCCTGCTGGTGATGGGGTACTGGTCAAGAAGAGGGTGTTGAAACAGGTTAAGCAGCAGTTGTCTGCCCTTCTTTGTGGGGAGGACCTTTCCAGGGGTGCTGAGGCCAGGGAGGATGCCAAAGTCCCCTACCAGATCCCTGCCATTCCTAGGGAAGCTAAGGACTGTCCAGTGTGTCAGCAGTCCTTCAAAACCCACCATCATCTAATGGTCCATATGGAGGTGCACAGGGGTGAGAAATTCCCATGCAGTAAGTGTGGGAAAGTTCTGGCAAATAGAAGGGTGCACAGTAGACACACAGCTTCCTGTCTCCATGGTAAGAAGGTTATGTGCCTCGAATGTGGTAAGCAGTATTCCAGTTCTCAGGGGTTAAAACAGCACCAGAAGGCCAAGTATGGGGCTGACGCTCCTGATGAGGGCACTTATGTCTGTCTGTACTGTAGTAAGGAGTACTGGATTAGGAAAAGTTGGGCTGAGCATAAGCCCTATTGTCAGGTCAATCCTAATCAAAAAGGTCCTTATTTTTGCTGGATGTCCTGCAGCAGACCATCCATTCAGTCACATGAGGAACCTCAACTTCCATATGTCAACATCCATGGCTGGAAGGAGAGACAGTCTTGAAATGGATCAGTTGCTGGAACTCAGGCAGATGAGTGTCTATTGGTGGTAGACAAGTGACAGGACAAGTATCCCTACTAGAGGCTGTCAGTGGTAACTTGGGTGGACCAGTGTCTACAAGATGCTGACTGGGTTGTCAGATGAGTATCCATATGGTTTTGGTAATGATGGGAATTGGTGAGATGAGTGTTACCCTGTGGACAGATGGGCAGTCAACAGAGTGACCCATCAATCAATTTCTGCATAACTTGACACATCAACACTTTGAGAAGACTCTCACAGCAGTGGTCCCTTGCACTACCCCAGGTCAGCCTCTGAACATCTGCCTGCAGATCCACCATGACTCCCTTGCCTGTCAGCTTGTGCTATTATCCCACTCAAGGTGTACTTGGCTAGCAAAAGTAACTACTAAGTCTCCAGATAGGTTACTAAGCAGGTTTATTGAAAAGCATCTATGTGCGACAATTGCCCTTACCCTAACTGTTGACAAACCAATGAATGGTAACTGTATCTATAATAGGTGCAGAAGCAGCCTCTCAAAGTTAGAGTGGATGCACCAATAGGGATTGGAAGAAGGGGATGTTAACTCCATCTTTTAGGGGTCATGGCAACATCATTTTAGCATATCACAATCTGATTGGTCATTGGTAAATGATGCTGACAGAAGTCCTCAGAAGTAATGTTGTTTAGATGAACTGTTGGATCTGTCAACTACCAGATCCAGGAACATTTGAAGTGTAGACAAGTTAATGGGGTGTTAAGTCCTGAACCTGTCACAGCTTATCCCATATGTAATTTATGGTTGTAGGACAAGGACACTTGTACTATTCCAAGATAATATTAAAATACAATATATGTGTTATGTTTTAAGGTATGTATGGTAGTACAGCAAAAAAGGGGGCATCTCATTCCTCCAGGTGTTAGGTGAAAAAGTAATACTTTTTCACTCTTCATTCTCTTGTTTTTAATTATTTACATTATCAATATATATACATTTTTATAAAAATATATATAAAAGTATCCTCCTGTCATTATAAAACATATGTACATATTAAACTTTCTATCTTGAGATGTAGGAAATTATTATAAAGCTTTATATTTATAGCTTGTCTTGAATTATATTAAGACATATAATATATTTATAATTTTTAAATAAAAATTTGACTTTACTTAAATAATTACTCACTGTTTTATTAAATAACAATTTAAAAGAATTTATCCATAAATTAAAAGTCAAAATATCCAAAAGGTATGATATGTGTCCCATTTAGTTCATGGGGATTAACACTTTAATCCATTCTTATGTTGTCTTGCTCAATGATGCAGAGGGAGAAGTAGATATGATGTGGTCCATTTGTCTGTGATAGGTACCGTGTACCGTAATTATCATCGTCCAGCACTAATAATTACATTTATCTTTCCAGATCTTCCCCCGAAGATCCTGCGAACCTCAAGTCAGGGACACGCATGTCCTACATGGACCTATGCATGCCTAATCAAGCATTACAGTAAACAGCCAATAGGCACCCCAGGCTTAACCTGGTACCCGCTATCCCCAAACTATATAAAGTAGCATTTCACAATGTATTAGTGTTCTTGTCTTGAACTCCAAAGAGTCCACAACAGCTTACACAGCATAAACAGCATACTCAACTGTACTAGTAGATTCTAAGGATCACAGACACATTGTAATAGGTTTGATGCAATAAACCTTATTAGTAGTAAGTGCTACTTATTTGTATTTATTATTATAGATTAATAGCGACAGCTATCACATCCGAGTGATAGACGTAAGATCCTATGCAAAGGTTCTAGGTACACTCACATAGCCAAGCAGTATATCCCTACTCACAGGAGTCTACAACTGGTAGCCTCCAGTACCATACAGCACCCATCAATTGGTGAACAACACAACCTATCATTGGTGGAGAACCCGTTCTCATAGGTTCTATTTCTGATGTGTTTAGTTGTCGATTGCTCTGAAAAATCGGTAAAATCTGATTATTTTGGGGCTACAATCTATAATTGGTGGAGAAAAGTCCAAAAAATCGGGATATTCGCTGATCAAAACGCTTATTTCACTAAAAAATCTACACGAAGACCCTGAATACTCGGGATTTTTGCCATAAAAATTTACAATCCGAGCGTTTTATGCAGAATACACCGAAAATTTGGGATATTCGATGAGATTTTTCCAAAAATCGGGAAAATCGCATTTATTAGTATAAAATTAACCATAAAACCTAACAATCTGGGTGGAAAACTCCGAAAAATCGGATTTTTCACTAAAACAAGTGTGGATTTTCACAAAGATTATTTCTACAAATAATTACATGTGGATATATATAAGCAAAATTGCTAAAACAATTATCTTTTCCACACAAACAGAGGTGGAAACCTTTCACAAGTTATTTTCCTGCAAAACGATCCACAATTATTGTAGAAAACACTGAATATTCGCCAAATTCGTCATCCTACACAATAGAATGCAAATTAGTGAGAAATTCTCACCTATTGTCTCAAAAATTGGCATTTTCTCAAGTGCCACATCAATTGTTCTTCATACAAAGCGCAAATTGCTCCCACGCAAATTATCAAAAGCAGCAATTAACTGCTCATACATCTATTGTGAAGAATACACGGCAAAGTGTTACAAACACACACCAATCTCTTCAAAGCACACTATTCTAGTCACTGGTGTTAGCAAATCCACTAACATCCACGCACAAAACACAATACAAATAAACCTTGCAAATATCGTAATTACAATATAAACATATCATAATGGCTCGTTCTTCTCATACAAAAAGCAGCGTCTCCATTGATTTGTTCAACTTACCACCACTGCCAGATGCGAGGAAACATTCAACAATGATATGTGAAATTCCTAATGATTTCTTTCTACCAGATGGAAAGAATACTCAACTAAGTAAGGTAATAAATACATGGACATTTGACAGACTTACACCCAATGGTAATGAGGGTGTTGGAGTCAAGTTAGATTATCTAGAGCATGCTTATGGTACTAGATATTATGTCATCGATAAGGTAAACGGTGACATCAATGCGATCCATGATGAAAGCCTTGAGCTTACAGAATTTAAAGGTCGCTTTAGACCTTTCGACTTGGATGATTTAGAAGCAAGGATTTGCAGATTATCCAAAAGGGCTGGAGACGAAGAGGATGATGCTGAGCAGCAGATTACACCTTGACTACATCTCAGGGACCCAAGGACACTCAACATGGAAGAATACCAAGGTATGGGATTCGATGAGAATAATTATAGCCCAATACAACTGATTAATCAGGAATCGCCGAAATTGGTAGCTCCCAGACCTACATCAATGCCCAAACTAGCCGAGGAACTTATCCTAAATAGATCAGACCCAACGGACAACAGAGGTAAGGTCAAGAGGGTAAATTCATTTGAAATCGCTCAAGAGTGAGCAACTAGTTTGTTAAAAATCTCCAAAGGAGGTCCCGTCAAAAGTACAGGTACAAAAACTCAACAGAGAGCGAGTACAGGCAACCAAGCAGAACATCACAGACAACAACTGAACTGCACAGCATGCGGAAGACAGGACCACCTAAGGAAAGACTGCCGTGAAGACGTGTTTTGCAGAAATTGCAGGACAAGATCACACGCAACTGAGATGTGTAGAGCATTATCACAACACTCCTCAGGTAACATTTTATGCGTCTACTGTGGCAGTACAGACCACATTTCTGGCAAATGTAGCAACAAACCCAACGACAACAGGAAGAACCGAGGTCTACCCCAAGAGACCTTAGGAAACAGGACCGAGGATGGACTATCACAGGATGGGCTATCACCAGCAGGTGAGCCATCAACAAACCAGATTTGATGAAGGGTTAAACAGGCATTACTCGCCTAGCTACATTAATCCTTATCAATCAACACTAGGATCCATTCCAGGTCAGGATCTTAGTGCCACATTAATAGAATGGGCTAATATCCAGTCAAGATCCCTGGAAATGATGGCAGCCAGCCAGAGAACACAACAAGAAGCTTTCCAGAATTGACAAGGGTAAGTAAAGATAAATCTAACGATTCCATGTTCACATCCATCAAGACATTCGATGGAACAAACAGGCAAAAATTCAAAGATTGGATCGACGAGGTCAACCAAGCATGCAGAGCCAGCGACAGAGGATTTAGGACGGAGCTATTCAAAAAATCAGCTGGAGCTGTGAAACAGGTAATATTGTCTTGTAATAACCTTTCAGATGACGAACTTGTCACTAAATTACGAAGCTGTTTCTCCCATGCCCCCATGATGAAAGAGGCAAGAGAGGAACTACGAAACATGTGACAGATGGAGCATGAGTCAGTCTCTGTCTACATGTATAGATGGGGCCATGCCTTGTACAGGTCCTCAGGTATCAGACCCGATGAGGAAAGACACCCCCACATTATCAAGGATTTTATCTCTTCACTAAAGAAGAACATCAGGAACAAGATAGCTAATAGGTGGGCAGAAATGCGACACCCACCTAATATGGTGGAAAGGGCATTCGAGCTGGCAAATGACGTGGAAAAACAACTCCAGGTTGCTGACAGCTTCAAATTGGATTTCCCTACATATCCCTCCAGAGAATTAAATGAAATGAGTGCTGAAGACTCATCTGGAGATGAGCATGGGGTAAATGAGATTGCAAGGAACAAAAAATGGGTAAGCAATCCAGGTTCTTACAATCGTAAACACTCAAATACATCTAACAACAGCTGTAATAGTAATTACAGATTTCAACAACAATGACCGCATGAGACCAAACAAATGAAACAATGGTCACAAAAACCAAAGGATTCAAAAATCACACTAAAACAGGAATCGGATCATTATGTACCTGCACAGTTCAGTAACGATTTCTTCAAGAAATTCGACATTGCAATGAAGATCAGACGAGATGAACTGAAGGAACAACAAACTAATAACAGGCAGGTAAACGAAATAACAGAGACCAATTTCATGCAGGCATTTGGTGTTACTGAGAGCCAAATGGATAAAGCTGCAGAAATGCTAGTAAGAAGCGAATCCACTGAAAACTTGGGGAATTCACCGGCCTGACTAGCCATAGAAAATACTAATCCAAAGGTAAGTGAAAACACAGTGGAAAAAGAGGTGTTTGTAATAAATAAGGTAAAACGAAGGGTACAACCTTCAAAATTAAAGTATAAAGACCTTGTGTTTTCATCTCTTTTTGATACTGGTGCACAGGTAAGCTGCATCAAGTATGACACTGTGTCCGAATAGGATCTTTTGCACCAGATCTGGGAAAGCAGTACATGCATAAGGACTGCAAACGGCCAGGATGTGGGTGTGAAAGGATCAATAATGGTAAGTTTTCACATTGGACATTGTAGTTTTACACATCAGTTCATAGTTTGTAAAGGCATAACCAGACCTTTTATTTTAGGAGAAGATTTCCTAAGTCATCACTGCTTCAAATTAGGATGGACAGATGACAACAAAAGGTTTGCGGAGTACAAAGGTAAAGTGATAGCGATAGCATCACAAGCTGTCATGGATGACAGGATCATGGTCTCTCATGTCCAGTCCGTATCCCAGCAAGACATTTTGCAATTGTTCCAACAAAATGTCCTAATATGTTTACAGGTAGGGTGGAAGCTCGCCCCTGCCAGGAATTTCAAAATAAATTCCCAAATTTGTACTTGGAACCGATGCAGTACAATAATCTGAGGTAAGTGGTCAGAAAGTATTCCCTACATGATAATTAATTTAGAACATGAAAGGGATGTTTATCTAGGAAAGGACACCGTCATGGCCTATGCAAGAGAGAGAGACAAATCTTGTGACTACCTGGAAATAAATGAGATTGCACAATTGCCAGATCTCAAGAAGGAGCTTCCAACAAAAGGCAGGAGCATCCAGGAATCAGACTTAGTGTTTTCCCCAGCTCAAGTCACAGAGCATCGATGGTGGAGCTGAAGGATCAAGAAATTTCCGAACAAACAAAGCAGAAATTTGAGAAACTGAAGGGTAAGTACCCAAAGGTTTTCTCTACAAGTAGTGAAGATATTGGACGGACAAACCTGGTAACTATGCATGTAGATACAGGTAACCTAATCCCTGATATGTAAAACGCGTACACTCTACCTCTGAAGCACTACAGCTGGGTTCAGCAGGAGATTGAAACACTAGAACGTGCAGGAGTCATCAAGAAAGCATCAGCCCTTGGGCCAGCCCAATTGTCATGGTACCCAAGAAATCAGCCACCTGGTGAAGCTCCAAGATGAAGAATGTGTGTAGATTTCTGAAAAATCAATGAACTTCAGCCTAAGACAAAAAGGGTAGACAAGCAGACAGATACCCAAGGATTGCAGTGATTTGCGATGGCCTACTTGGACGACATTTATCATTTTCAGTCAGAATGAGGAACAGATACATCAAAAGAAAAGAAAGAAGACCTGCCATAAGCAGTGACGAGGACTAAGTTTACAACATCATAGTCAAGTTTATATTTTACTACCATTACCACGTTTCACCTAGCAGATAAGAAGACCACCAGTCCACCAGGTGAGTGGTGGGTAGCAGCGGGCAGGGTGCCAACTACCCCGTAAGACTGGTGAAGATGGCCACCACTCACCGCATCTCATCATGTGAAAATATGGCATCTCACCCTCATCATTCATCGTTTATTTACTTGTTCTACATTTTATGAAGTCCTTTGACTTTCATCTTCAAGACAACATAGCAGTACAGGCAGCAACAAAACGGGATTCATTAATAATCTACTCTGAGCAACCACCCGTAGTCGCCTTTCCCTCCTTTCCCATAAAACCGCCTGATCGCAGCATCCATAGCTCGGTCAGGTAGGTAGATCCAAATTGTCCCTATTCCAAATTGTCCAATGTGGCCTCTATTAAAATTAATAAATATTAAGTTCCCCCTCCCATATTTTCGCTTCTAATTTCAAAATTACGTAAATATTATATATTCTAGTTCGGTTTAAGGTGTTCATTTAAAAAAAAAAATATATATATAGTATTGTTTAAGGAATTTAGTCCCGGTGGGGGCTAATTCCTAGCACTTTGTGCAATGCACACCATACGTATGTATGGCACGCATGCACAATTTGCACTTGATGACCCCACAAGGTCATTTGGTGCACCTGGCTTTGGTATATGGCCAGTCCTTGCACTTATGTGGTAAAATCATAAAAACTTTCAATTTATTTTCTATTCTTTCTACCTTACATTTTAGATCTATTAGATACCACCTCACAAAGGAAGTTAGCACACATCCAGAGGTTATCTTACTAAATTATCACTTTAATTCTATTACAGATACACCTGTCGGCACCTGTCCCTGGCAATATGCGACCAGTCAGTACTACCGGTCCCAAAGTAATTTTATTTTTATTTTTCACATTTTTCCAGAACACAGTTGTTAGCATACAGCTTGGAAAAATACCTGTACTTGGTTCTCGCACCAAGATCTACCACTGTACAACTCACACATGGACGCGAACGAATTTGGCATGTTGAACTGCATTGCGACAGTCGCCAAGTCTAATCAAATTCATGTTTTCTTATCTTGCAGACAAATAACCCAAATAATCGGGAAAATCTACCACAATACAGCAATTTCTATCACCAACTAGGGGAATGACCCAAATATTCGCAATATTCAAACCATTTCCCACCTATACCATAAGTTTTCTGTAGAAACACGCCGAATAACCCGAATATTCGGGATCGGACACCAACACACAGCTTTTCTCTAATAATACAGAGTATACATTACAGTTACAGGCATCTACTCAACCGACAATGCTAAGAACGGTACTGGACCATAATCCCTAGGCTTTATCGACAGTTTAGCACAGCTGCAAGCTCAGACGGATAGCCAATACCCATTATTATTTGTTCTAAGTATTGTAACGCTCAGGGAGTTTGTAGCCACAAAATTAAAATACCACATTATCTACTTTTGGTACAAAACCTAATTGGTACAGTGTTCTTGCTTTAAGCAAACAATACTGAGCGTTTAAATTTGCTAACCCATGTTTTTCATCTAGACATCTTTCAGGATGAATATTTCATGGTCTCCAGACGCAAGATCCGGACCAATTGTGAAAATACACTTCGAAAGCAAGAAGAAGCACAGACTTTTTCGATTTTTGATTTCTATACATAAACTGTTAATTGTATTATATTCTATGATTGTTATAAGCCACTGGCTTACAATTGTTGCGATTTACGTGATCCTTAGTAAAATAAATGTAACAAAAATGTAACAAATAAAGTAGGTCAGTTAAAAGTCAGTCCATTAGTGCTGAACGTGAGTTTATCTGTGATAAAACTTCCCGGGTAAGGGAGGGATGATAGGTACTGTGTACCGTAATTATCATCGTCCAGCACTAATAATTACATTTATCTTTCCAGATCTTCCCCCGAAGATCCTGCGAACCTCAAGTCAGGGACGCGCATGTCCTACACGGACCTATGCATGCCTAATCAAGCATTACAGTAAACAGCCAATAGGCGCCCCCAGGCTTAACCTGGTACCCGCTATCCCCAAACTATATAAAGTAGCATTTCACAATGTATTAGTGTTCTTGTCTTGAACTCCAAAGAGTCACAACAGCTTACACAGCGTACACAGCATACTCAACTGTACTAGTAGATTCTAAGGATCACAGACACATTGTAATAGGTTTGATGCAATAAACCTTATTAGTAGTAAGTGCTACTTATTTGTATTTATTATTATAGATTAATAGCGACAGCTATCACATCCGAGTGATAGACGTAAGATCCTATGCAAAGGTTCTAGGTACACTCACATAGCCAAGCAGTATTCCCCTACTCACAGGAGTCTACAACCGGTAGCCTCCAGTACCATACAGCACCCATCAATTGGTGAACAACACAACCTATCATCTGCAGCACAGGCTGGATGGATATGTTGGTTGTGGTTGCACCAACTGAAGGTTGGATTTAACACTATCCATAAAATTTGGTTCAGTTCAATTAATGTTCAGGTACTGAGCATGGTAAGCTTGAGTAGGTGGGTAGCGAATGGACACAAAGATAACTAAATCCATTCCTTGATGTGAGTCAACACTCACATTGCACATACATGTTTGATGATTTGCCATTGTGATACAGCATCCAAGTGTCCACTCAATAGTTTTCTGGCTTCACATTTGTCATATGGGTTAAAAGCAGGCAAGTTTGCTATAGCTTGTTTATCCATATTGTTTAGTAAGGGTGAGTTTACACTTTTTCTAATGTCAATGTATGAGCTCTTGATAGTTGCACAGTATCCTGAAGTTCTTGGGGAAGCTGTTCTGATAGTTACTATATGTAAACCACCAGTATATTTGGTATATTTGGGTATATTACTGGGACTCGTTGGGGTTGCCTGGGTCTCTCCTTTATTTGCATGAATTTATTTATTTATTATTTTCCATCTTATAACATTTGGGTGATTTGTTTTGCTTTGGATAGCTATTTGCAATGTCAAATGGAATGTGGTGAGAGAGAATTCCAATGCTTTCACTATGGTTTTCCTCCTCTACTGGTTCCTGATGAACATTGTTAGATAGCACTCCTGGCATTTTATATTACTTTTCCATTATATTTTGGGACAATAATTGTTGGATTTTATCATACTTTCAAGGGGTTTACCCGACTGTGCCTCTGAACCTTTCAGGAATGCTCCTACTGACCTTAAGAGGTATGCTTGAATACCTGTAGGACAGTTAGGTAGCTTCCCTTAACTCTTCAGTTTGAACCTAGCTGGCCTAAAGGCAGGATGTGTCTGTGTGGCTAAGCATTCATCAGGCTGAAGAAGAGGGTTCAGGCCCAATTTCAGGTAAGTGACACTTTATTTATTTAATTTATTTAATTGATTTATGTTCCTGACAGTATTTATTTAATTTCTAGGTATTATTTTTGTCTGATTATTGTAAAATTAGGTGGAAATTGTGATTTTTGTACTTTTGTGTAATTTTAGAGTTTAAAGCAATTTCTAATTTAGTTTGCCATATTATTATGTATTTTTAATGGGGTTCCTCAAACATTTGTAGAAAATGGAGTGTTTGGGGACATTTTGGTTTCTATCATCTGAACTGTGTGTACCCAAACTCAGTGCACTGGGTGTAACCCCTGTGTACTGATGAACTCCATGATCTGAGTTGAGGTATGCTATCCATTTATTATTTTCTTGAATTGCTTCATATGATCAATTCTCTCATTAGTTTAGACACAGTTTGTGATGGGGTAGTGCAACATTGTTGTGATAAGGGGTATTAGATCTTAATGTGGTTTTAATTTGTAACTTTTATGGGAATTGATAATTGCATGTATGGATGGATATATGTGGGTGTGCTGAGTGTGTGTGTGGGTGGTCATGTGAGAATATTAGGTTTATTTCAGGGTTTTGCCCACTGAGTCTATTTCAGGGTTTTATCAGTAATATTGGGTAATATGGGGGGGGTAGGGGGTCTTTAACTGGCTGGGAGGGTTTTTAGGTGAGTATGAAGGGTTCGGGGGTTTCTATGATAATTTTTAAAGGGTTTATCATAATGGTTTATAGGTTTTATTGTACATAAATGGTCTAATGATGTTCTCATCTTTATTTCAGCTTTTTCTTGTATTATTAAGGGGAAGGGAAATGGGTAATGGTTGTCTAAATTTAAATAAACCATTTTTGTACTTATTTGACTATTACATTGCTTAATCTAATAAATAGTGAAAATGTGACAAATATTGGTTTCTTATTGTTTTAACTGTCTAATACATGGTTTAGTAACTTGGATATTATTTCAGAGTCATATATAGATACCAGATAAAATAAACTGATTACACCTGTTAAAATGCTTAAAACAGTTAAACTGGTTAAACAAACTTCATAAATAACCTGAGTGCTAATCTGTATATATAATATGTGGAGGTTCCATAATGAGTCAAAACCAGTGTATTAAATGGTTGACAATAGGATTCATTGTTTTCTTCCAAATTATGTGCTAAATTAAGGGTTTATTTTGGATTTGGGGTTGGCCAGAAAAGAGCTCCTGAGCATGCAGATACCACATCACTTCAATGTATCAGAAACCTACACCAATAGCAGTAAACCATTCCAGTTCCAGTGTATCCAGTAAATCCACATCAAGTACATCAGTTCATAGAAGAAACCCTGAAACTGTGCCAAGGACAAGGTGAAAGAAGTCATCCAGGAGAAGAGGTGCTTCCTCAAGCTCAGTGACATTCTTAGTTGAAGTCACAGTTACCACCAAGAATCAAGTGTGCTCCCAGGAAGACAAGTAGCCTTCATGGCATGGACTGTTTAATAGTATCTGATTCATTCATTCATAATTTTCATACATTTGGTCTTAGACCACATCAAATTTAATTAAATTACAGTTTACTATGTTTAGATATGTTTTAATTACATTTAACTACTGTCTACTACATTTTTCTAATAGTTAACATAATTATACATATTCATATATTCATATATTCAATTTAATAGCTTATTTCAATTGGGTTGAATGTGTCTCATTGTTAAAAACATCATTGGCATAGTTATCCTCATCTTCCATTAGTTAGCAGTGTATAGGTCATGTTTTGGGTATGTTCTCTAATGATGTAAATCAGAATTTCATAGTGCTATTTATTCCTCACTATGTCATTGTTTTTTATGTTACTAGGTACATGCAGCCCAGCATAGTGAATTACTGGTTTTGGGGGTGGAGCAGGGCCTAAGTGCATATCTTTGAGGAAGCCAATCCTGGATATGTGTGGCTAGGTTGTAGTAATGTGGCTCTTTACACACTGAGAAGGTATGCATGGTTTGGTCCTGATCAGCTCCTAATCACTGGTCAGATTAGCCACTGTAGTGGTGATGGTGGTGCCACTGTGTGCCAGATTGCCAATTGTTTGATGGTTAGGGTACCACACATTTAACCCTTGCTACCAACAGATAACTGGGTGTTTGGCAAACCTGGGTACTACCCTGGGTAGGTTTGCAAGGGGACAGGCCATTATATATTCTGCTAGGGTGTGAGTGTGCACTTGGCACAATGTGGGAATTCACTATGGGGGTGATGTATGCCAAATATGTAGTTTTGTGGCCAAAAGAAACTAGAGAACACTGGGATTGCAACTGTGAAATCTGCATCTCAATATCTGCCTTAGTTGTATAGATATTAAGGTTTGAAGTATTTGGGTGGTTACCATGGTAACTGTTCAATAGTTGCTATTCATAGAAAAATAGCACCTAGTAGAATTCATATACACTTAGTATGGTAATTCTGATAGCAGTTGTGTCACTGTGACATGATGCTATTGATCTTTTCAACTGGTAATTCAGTTCTGCCCTCATTTGATAGAGGCAGTGCAATCACCTTAAGATCAAAGAGATCTTGGAACAGATAGTGACAGAAGGGTCTACTAGACCTAAAATGTCTGGTTCCATGGTAAACTGCTAGTCTGATTGTCTAGCTGACTGTCTAGATCAGTTTTTTACACTGGAAAGCATGGGTCTAGACAGTTAGATGGTCAAAATCAGACAATTTTCACAATTCTCATTGTTGGCCAATCATGCAAGTTAGACAATCTGGTCTGGGTCTTAAAACCCTGTACTGGAATTGTTTGACCACATAGTTGAACCACACCCAGTGTCCAACAATAGGTTCTATTGTTTCCAATTCATAGTCATCTATGGTTTGGAAATTCAGTTCTAATAATACAATTAATTGTTTGCATTCATATTTGTCATATTTTACAGACAGATCCCACCACACTGTTATGCGTGGCTACATTTGGTTGATTTGGTGTACTTTGCTGTAAGACTGATTGGCCTTGTTTTGTCATTCAGGCTGTGTGTGTGTCTTTTTGTCTGTTCATCCTCATCATATATATTACAGGTCTGTTTACCATTTGGTCTACTTAATTGTAATACTGAATTGCCTATAGACAGACTCTTTGTCATTCATTCATAATGCATTTCTATTTGTCTGTCTGCCTGTTCATTGTCAGGGTGTCTGTGTGGCACCATGTTTTAGTTTGTCTTTTCTGGTCATAATATTTGTGTTATTTTTGGGATTATATCTAATTTCAAAGGTAGAAATGGTTGGGTAAATTATATCTTACACAACTGTCATTTCTGCTGATTTGTAATCTTGTTTCATTATTTTGTGTTTCTCTTACACTTGCTAATTTCTATCTTTCTCAGGTGGCAAGTTTGGTTTGTTAGTGAATCAGTGGGAAAGCATTTTTGTCTCATTGACTTTAATGTGTTTCTCCTGCTCTTTTGGCAATTAACTATCGAAATAATCATGCCAACTTATTTATTTTTATTTCCACATTTGGTAATAATTGTTTGTAATAATTTTCCTTATATAATAATCATAATAATAATAATATAATAAAATTTATTTTTATATTTGTATACCTCATTTTGATACTTTTCCCTACTTTTCTAAATTCTGTTTCTTAAGCAATCTTTTCACATCTGTTGTAAGGTTATTTTTCCTATGTTTCTATTGTATTTATGGTCTTTCCTTTGGCAGTTAAGTCCATAAATTATTTGGGGGTGGGTGTGTGTGGGTTGAGTTCATTCTTACATTCACACATGATTTTTCTTGCAAATTTTGGTGATCTATTTTTTCTTTTTTTAGCTTGACTGGGATATTTTGAGTTTTGGGTTGGGTTAAGTACCAAACCTCTGACAGTCTTCATTTTTATTTGGTTTCTAATCTTTAATTCTAGTATCCCATTTTCCTAGTCATATTTATTTTTCCTGGGTTAATTTAAACTTTTTGTATTCATGTCTACTTATTTCTTGTGAACAATGGCTTCGGTGTGGTGTAGCTTCATGGAAGCTGTAACTCCAGGCCAAAGGCAATCACAGCAGGGGGTATTGGGCAATGCCCTCTCACTCACCAGTCTGCGAGAAGCCAGGCCAGGGGTTTGCATTCTTGATCAAACTCTGAGAATCAAGGGGTTGCCATTGATCCCAACATTGCTTGGAGATGGTCAATTGTACAGGCTGAAGTGGAGCAACAGGGAAATGGGAGTGAGGAGGAGTTTGAGGATTCTAGGGATTATTCAGATTCTGGGGATCAAATTGAACCTCCTACCTCAGTTCCTGACCCTATTCCAGGTCCTGCAGAGGTCACTGCACCACTGGTGCCAACTACTTCTGTATCCTTGGGTGGTCCAATTTCCTCTGGGGAGGTCGACATCAACCAAGCCTCAGTGGCTATTCATGCTGCTAAGACTGAAGCTCAACAGTGTCATCAAGAGCTCCTCCATCTTAGTGTTATGTAACCACTATGTCAAAGTGGTCCCACATAAGCAAGGAATATTTTCCCATGTTTATTTTTAACTCTAAAACTGTCTTTTAATTAGTTGCTAATTATTCAAGTTAATTATAATAGCCTAAAATATTCAGTACACAAAGGGTTAAAAGAAACCTAAAGGGTTACTTCTGCAGAGATTAGCTTTCAACAATTAGACCCCACTTAAGTTGAAACATTACCTACTATGAAAAAGTCACAGACTGAGAGGCAGACAGCATGTCTGGGGGTAAAACTGATATGCATCCTCTCTGCAAAGATCCAAGAGCACCACTAGCACTACATATGTTACACCTTATGTTTTAATAAATTTAATTACCTGTGTTTGTCAATTACTTCAAAGATAAAATTAAGTAGGTATACTTACTTTTAGCTGTACTATCACATGCAGTTGTTTAATTAAAGATTTCTTTAAATTACATCACTAATTAATTAGGAAAGACAATTAGTACAATTATGAAAATAATTAAGTATGATTATGAAAATAATTAAGTATGCCTATTTAAGGGTGCTCTATCACATCCAAGTGTCAGTTTAATGATCCAGCCACTAATTGCTAAAATAATTAAATAAGTGTTCTCCTTAAAATTTAGTGTACACCACTGAATATTAGATTTTACCCTCATGCATTCCTGGGCCCCTAGAACAGGAGAACTGTATCTTTAAGATCAGAAATAAATTACTCCATTATGGTTACATCTTAATTTTACCCAATATTGTACACCATAGAATTCACATAGGACTGTACTCCATGCAGTAAATAAACTAAATATTCTATTGGTTAAATCTGCCTGGATACAGCCTTGAACCAACCTTGAACTAAAATAGCCATTGCCTTGCACTGTGTACTCCTTAAAATAATGGATTTTTAATTGACAAAATCCAATAAAATTCTTATGACAATCTGGGTATATAAACACTCCTTTTTGGTCCCTGGATGGCCCCAACCCTACTTAAGCAGCCGCTGTCAAGGTTGGGCATTCTTGGGCTTTTGGAAGGACAGAGGAAGCCACATCACTTGATTTCTTGAACAAATGGTTAGATAATTATATTTTAGAAAATTCAGAATTTAGTTGCATTTGATCAAGCTTTTGGCATCTGAAATACAGAGCTACATTTACTCAGGAAAAATCCAGATAGGGTTTAGATGCCTTTGTGCTACCAGGTTTTCATTAACTGAACTGGTATTCAATTGGTGTTTGAACTTTGAAAGGAATTCACTGAGGACAATTAGTTCTTATTTTGTGAAGTTCTGTTATGTACATGGAAAGACAAATGAGTTTGTATTCAGGAATGGAACAACATTGTTAACAGTTGTCAACATTGGTAACATTGTTAAAGGTTTGGTACTACTGATTGATTATTGTTCTCATGTCTGAATGTGAATGTGTCTTGTGAATAAATGGTAAAGAACTTAAATGATTTTTAGTTTCAATTGTTCAGACAAGAACTTGATGAGTAGTGGTGTTTACTGATTTGATTAACTTGGACTATTGTCAATGCCTACTGGTCTATTGGACTCCTTCAGTTCCTTGTTCTAAAAGAGCATTGATGGCAGTTGGATATCCAATATTCCCCACAGGACATTGATGAAAGCCTAAAGTGGTTTAAGTTGGTACACTTTAATAGCTGGCTTTGGCATTAAGAAACTCATGGCCACAACGCAACATTAGACATGAACATCAGAAAGAGGTGGATTCTGTGGTGAGCAGGGTAGAAGAGCAGTACAAAGTTCAGCTTACTTCTGCTCAGGGCAGCCTGCAGAGCTGGGATCTCGAGCATAAGCTGGAGATCTAGAAGCTGCAAGAGAAGATCTATACTCTGGAGGTGTCTCTTGCTAGTTAAGGGGCCTCAAACATCATCGGGAGGGTATTCCATCAGGTGCAGAGTGGTCCTGCACTTTGGGAGGAGGTTTTAACCCCATCCTGGGGATGATCATTCAGTGCTGGAGTGTTGCACAGTATAATAGCCAGGACCAAGCCTTCTCTTTCCAGAAGCAGGTGAGGTTTGAACAAGGGTCTAGCCCTGACCTTAGTTCCAATATCTCAGCTGGCCCTGGTTCACAGCCTCAAATCTTCAACACCGCACCAGTTACCTCAGCCAAATCAACTTTTGACATAAGTCAAATACCCTTTCATTCAGGGGTTCAAAATGCCACCACTATCATTGCAGAAGTTTCAGCTGCTGCAGCTGCACAGGCATCCAAAGAGTTCTGCCACATGCATGAACTGAAAAGGGAAGGGAGGGTATTCATTGGATGCTGAGTTAATTTTCAGATCTTGGTGAGTGGATGTGTTGGTCCACATCCAAGATCATGAACAGGACAACCAGGCTGTGATACAACTAATTAAGGACCAGACCCAGGACAGCATGTGTTGTGAGGTCAAATTTCAATTAGACCTCTGTGGCAGTGACATATCTTATAAGGAACTGCTAGAGCACCTTAGTGTCACCTTTCAAGGAGGTGATGACAAAGCTAATGTGCTCACAGAATTCTACAGCCATGCTCAAAAGATGAGGGAGTCAGAAGAAGCCTTTGAAGATGAGTTGCAATTACTTGCCTGCAGGTAATTAGCAAGAAGCCAGACTTCTGATAAAACCTCAATGCCACCCTTAAACAATGCTATGCAAACCAGCTATACAATCACAGTAATGGTCTATAGCAAAGACCTTGCTTTTACAGAAGCCAAAGGTCACATTTACCCAGCTCTGTAACAAGTTGACAAGGGTTCTTGGAACCCACCAACATCCTTAGGCAAGTTCTAAAACTGTCCATTTCCACTGTGAATCCGAATCAGGGATGAAGCTGCACCATCCAAGGCTCAGCAGAAGCACAAAGCCAAGGTAAGTGCACAAAGTTCACAGATTCAGGATCTACATAGTAAATTGGATGCTGCCATCACAGAAAATTCCCAAATTAGGGAATTTCTTAATCCAGGAATGTTACAGACTGTGGTAACAAATGCTCTACAAGTGGCACAGTCAGGGGGTGTGGTTAATCCAATAATGGTAGGCAAGGCAAACCATTTCTAGGGAAGTATCATGAACCACAGCTCTCTATGGAGAAAGATTGTTCCATCAATCCCAAAAAGACATGTTGGTACTGCAAAGATACCAGACACAAATTAGAAAATTGCAAATGCCTACAATATAACGATTTCATAGCATGTCAGAAATTGGGGGAGGGGTCAAACTAGGGGCTCCTACATCTGGGGGTCACAGGGTAGGAGCCAAAAATGACCCTATGGTTCCATCATCCCTCTATGCTCAGTTTGACAAGATACTAGAGACATTGGTTAAAAATGCTGTATCTCTGGAAACCAAACAAAGGGATATGCAAAGGGCCATGTCAAGTTGTCCCAAGGTTACCTTGAATGTTCAGGGAAAGGGGTTTCTTCTCTCCTTGACTCAGGGTCTATGGTCACCTTGATATGGGAAGGGTATTTTGAAAAAAATATTCTCCCTTTGTTAAAGGCCAGTTTGGGGGAGCTTTCCAAAGCTCACTCACTATTCATATTATCTGCTGCTAATAACAGCACAATGCCAGTGTCGAAATATTTTGAGGCTGCATTGAATTTTTAGGGTTTCCTGTACCTTGAGTTGGATTTCTCATTGTCAAGGATCCTAAGACATTCCTTGAGCCTTCCTTCCACCCAGTTGCCTGGTGTTATTGGTTGCAATCTCATCTGGCTTGGGTGTGAGGAGTTTGGTAGGACCTATGGCTTTGAGCCACTCAAGAATTTCCAGTGTCCAAGCAATATACATCTCATAGTTTTCACACAATTTTGCTTGTACTATCATCAACAAAGACTATGAAGTCAAACTGAGACCTCTTCCACAGATGCTAGTACAGCTAAGGTAAACATCAGCACCTCAGGTATTAGCTCCAAGGCTGAAACAGAAGACCTTACTAGTAGCACTAATGCAGTTTTAGGTCAGGTGTGGGTCAGTGACTCATGACAACCTGTCTGCATTCCAGCTAATTCAGCCAGAATTGTCAGTGGTAAATCAGATTGAATCACTCAATGACTCATGTGTATGGTCAAGATGAAGTCATAAAACAACTTGCCAGTGGGGATAGTGGTCAACAGGACCACCATTACCCCAAAGGAATCCAAACATGTACTGGTTGTACTTATGTCAAATTAGGTCATATAATGTCAAAATTTGGATCATCAAAATCAGGTTGAGGTCCAAATTTGGGCCTCTCACTGGTTAATTGGGTTTGTCATTATCCTGAGAATTGTTGATAGCTGATGACAGTATTTTCTCCTGTACCTCTGAGGCAGACACAGGGTGAATGATACTGTAACTTCATCACCATCATGGGATATAGATGACTGGTAATTCCCTGGGCAATGGTCAACTACACCTTTACTCATGGCTAATTTAGTTGAAGTTGACCATTGCCCAGGGAATAAAAGAATAGGTTTAGAGAACCATATCCTAGTTTATTTGAATGCCCACACCAAATACCTACACATCATACAGTAGTCAACTTGCCTGTGACTGAAAAAGAAGAGCTACAACAAAGAATAGAAGCTAAGGCAAAGCAAGAACAAGAAAAGAAAGGTAAAACTAAGAAGAAAGGTAAGCAAGATACTATTACAGAATCAACTGTAGTAACAGATCCTGATCAATCTGAAGATATTCAAATAAATTTACCATCTCAAACAACAACCATGCCTAGAGGTAACAGAGGTAAAAGGAACAATAATGATGGCAGTGATGATGATGGACAAGATCAGAGGAATCATTATTGGTCACTTAGAGATATTCCCAAATTTGAGGGAAAAGGTGAACAGCCATTCTCACACCTTATGGAGTTTGAAGATTACTTAGTAGCTTCAGGTATGACAATAGAACTAGATGAAGACAATCCAAGAGTACAATCAGATTATAGAAACATCATCAGCAAATTTAAAGCATCACTCAAGAACAATGCAAGAGACTGGTATAGTATGTACATTGAGACAAGAGTGCCACACTTACATTCAGCAGAGGGAAGGAAGACAGTAAAGAGTAAGTTCCTTACTTATTTTAATCCCATAGGTAGTTACAAAAGAACAGCAGATAAAGGCATGGAAAGAATTGAAGTGGAAACCTGAAGAAGAAAAACTAACTGATTTTTGTTTAGGTTTAGTCTGTTAGCACATGAACTTAGTTGCTCAGATGAACAACAGATATCACACTTTGTGTTGTGTATACCTAGAGGTATGTACTTATACTTAGAAGGTGCACAAACAGTTCCAGATGTGGTGGAGAATCTTAGGATAGGTATAGCTTTAGGAGGAATTGAAACATTCAGTTCAATTGCTAGACCAGTACAAGATGAGAGTAAACCAACAGTACCTTTCATGGTGATGAAAGACAACAGAACTCAAGCCACAACAGAAGATACACTCAGAGTTGTGAAAGAGTCCATACATGATTCAATGTATGAGAGTAGCAAGACATTGGTGAAACAACTTGATAAGATAGGTGACAAACTAGCCAATGTTGTTGAAGATTTTTAGAAGAAACAACAATCAATGAATGATAGAGAAAGAAACAGAGATAGATCCAACAGCAGAGGTAGAGACAATTCAAGAGACAACTACAGAAGTGGAAATAGAGATAACTACTATAGGAATAGAAGTAGAGATAGTAGAGACAATAGTAGAGCTAGAGATAGAAGCAGAAATAGATCTAATTCCAGAGAAAGAAGAAACCAACCAAGATCTGGATCAGGTCAAAGATACTTTGACAGGAATGAATTCTGCAATTACTGCAATACATACTTGTTTTAAACTGGAGAACTATCTAAAAAGAAAAGTTAAGAAAATAGTTGTACATGATGATGATGATGTTCAAGAGATAGCACAAGCAGTACAACATCCAAACACTAAAATCAACAGCTTGAAGGTAAGTTATTCAACAAACAACTAGAGGATTCCTTGAGTTTCAGAGGAAATCCTAACATATGTCCAAAACCATGTTCATCTGTATCTTTTAATTTAAATCTTGTTGAAATTCCTGACCTTTCACAATCACAAATCAATGAAGCAATCACCTACAATGAACCAATCCAGCCTGTGGAATTAGAAGAAATTTCAGAGGTTGAATCCAATGCAAGTGAGTCTGACATTGATCCTTTCACAACTATGTATGTGTAACATTTGAGAATTATGGTCTTTAAATCTAATTATGAAAATACGGATAAACTGATGAAAATGCTAAAACCGGTTGAAAACTGGTTCCATTGACAATATTAAACTTATTGAAATTAACAAAATTACTGTGAATCAATTCAAAACTTTTAATAAACCTATTTTAGGTAAACCTTAGATGTAGAAAGAATGATCCGCATTGTTTCTACCTAAAAACTGGTATATGAGTTAAATTAAGATATATGAGTTAAATCCGAGTCACTGAGTGGGTCAAGTGGTTAAAACAATAGAAATAATAGCAAAAACCAAATATTTATTATAATTACATGTTTTATTAATTAATCCAGAATATCCACAATTTCATACAATTTAAATGTTTACCATTGTTTGTACCATTTCCCCTTACTCAATAATAATTAAAGAAGCTGTAATTTAAATGAAAAAAATACATTAATCAATTAAATCACAATATTAAATTATAATACAATAATCACTCATTTGCAATACTTATAAATTAAACTATTATCAATTAAATAACCATTTCAATTAAATTATAGCAAATTATCTAGTTAGTCACACAATTGAGTCCGGTTTATGTTAGTAAATGCTTAAATTAGATCTCTTAGATAAATATCCTTAAACTGGTGGGGAAACCTCTTCCCAACCCCCCAGAAACCCACAAAGTTGAGCCGGAAAACCCTTAGATAACCCAATTTAGAAAAAATTATTGTTTCCCGCAAAACCCATAAAATAACCCTGTAAAAACTATAAAACTGTCAAAATAACTGACAATTCAATTATTTACACCTTTTCTGGCTGGAAAGTCTGGAAAAGGTTAGCAAACATATAAGGACTATTACAATTAAAAGTTACACTTAAAAATCCATTACATTGTAAAATCTTGACATAGATGAAAATTAAATATATTAAATACAGTTCCAGTGGCAAATAAGCAATTAATTGGTAAGCCAATGATAATAACTTACCTCAACTAGGAAAATGGAGGCTACCTGGTGCTGAAGAGACACTGGCTGGGACTGATGGTAGATGTTATTTGTCCCAAAAGACTCCATTCCTACAACCGGTCAAATAAATGCTATTTAAAATACATGGGAACACTTTGATTTAATTAGGAATAGCCTAAAACTAGCCAAAAGCAAATAAACCAATGAATATCACAATTTTACCATATTTGCAATAAAATACAGACAAAACTGACTGGTTGAACAATTTTACAACAATAATATTAATTTAGACCACATTAACTTAGCCAAGAATTAGATAGATCCTTCTTGAGATCTGCCAGTTCAATGATCTCATTAATTTCCAAGTAGTCGCCTGATTTGTCCTCTTCCCTTGCATAAGCCATGACAGTGTCCTTTCCTAAATAAATATCCCTATCATGTTCTAAATTAATTATCATGTATGGGATGTTTTCTGACCACTTACCATCAGGGTTGTTGTACTGCATTGGCTCTAAGTACAAATTTGGGAATTTATTTGAAATTGGTGGCAGGGGCATGCTTCAACCCTACCAGTGAAAATATTTGGACACTTTGTTGGGACAATTGCAGCAAAGTGTCATGCTGGAATATGTACTGGGTGAGAGACCATGATCCTGTCATCCATGACAGCTTGTGATGCTATTGCAATCACTTTTCCTTTGTATTCCGCACACCTTTTGTTGTCATCTGTCCATCCCAGTTTGAAGCAGTGACAACTTAGGAAATCTTTGCCTAGAATAAAAGGTCTGGTTATTCCTTTACACACAATAAATCTATGTGTAAAACTACATGGTCCAATTTGAAAGCTTACCAGTACTGATCCTTTTACTCCCACATCTTGACCATTTGCAGTTCTTATACAAGTACTGCTTTCCAAGATTTGGTGTAAAAGTTCCATTTCAGACACAGTGTCATACTTGATGCAGCTTACCTGCACACCAGTATTGAAAAGGGATGAAAATGCGAGATCCTTTACCTTAATTTTGAAAGTTGTACCTTTCATTTTTCCTGTATTTATTATGAACACCTCCTTTTCCACTGTGCTGTTACTTATCTCTTCGGTTTTAGTGTTCCTGACTAGTCAGGCCGATGAATTTCCCAATTTTTCGGTGGATTCGCTCCCATCTAGTATTGATGCAGCCTTTTCCATCTGGTCCTCGGTCACACCGAAGGCCTGCGTGAAATTGTTTTCAGTAAATTCATTTACCTGTTTGCTGCCTCCTCCTTGCTTTTTTAGCTCATTATGTTTAAGCCTCATGGCAAGGTCGAACTTTCTGAAGAAGTTACCACTAAACTCAGTGGGCACATAGTGGTCAGACTCCTGAGTCAAGGTGATTTTCGAGTCTCTTGGCTTTTGTGTCCACTGTTTGACCTGTCTGTTTTCCTGAGGTCACTGTTGTTGTTGTTTGTAACCGCTGTTATGATTATTATTGAAATTAGAGCATTTTTGGTTATAATTTCCTGAGTTATTTCCCCATCTCTTACCTCTCGCTATTTCATTAACTTCCTGTTCATCTCCAGATGCTTCTTCCAGGCTCATTTCATTGAGTTCTCTGGAGGGATATGTGGAAAATCTAGTTTGAAGCTATCCGCGACCTGAAGTTGCTTCTCCCCATCACTTGCTAGCTCAAATGCTCTTTCAACTGTGTTTGGTGGGTGTTACATCTCTGCCCACCTGTTGGCAATTTTATTTCTTATGTTCTTCTTCAATGATGAGATGAAGTCCTTTATCATGTGGGGATGTCTCACTTCACTGGGTCTAATACCTGAAGATCTGTACAGAGCTCATCCCCACCTGTACATATAGACAGAGATGGATTCATGCTCCATCTGTCACATGTTGCATAGTTCCTCTCTAGCCTCATTCATGGTTGGAGCATGAGAGAAACAGCTCCGTAATTTTGAGACTAATTCATCATCTGAAAAATCGTTACAGGACAATATTACCTGTCTTACAGCTCCTGCCAATTTCTTGAATAGTTCAGTCCAGATTCCTCTAATGCTGGCTCTACAAGCCTGGTCAACTTTGTCGATCCAGTCTTCAAAGTTCTGTCTGTTGGTTCCATCGAAGGTCTTGATTGCTGTGAACATTGAGTCATTAGATTTATCCTTGCTTACCCTTGTCAGCTCCTGGAAGGCTTCCTGCTGACTTCTTTGGCTAGCAGCCATCATTTCCAAGGATCTTGACTGAATGTTTGCTAATTCTATTAAAGTAGTGCTAAGGTCCTGACGTGGAATGGATCCTAGCGTCGACTGATATGGATTGATGTAATTAGGTGAGTACTGCCTGTTTAAGCCTTCATTGAATCTGGTCTGATGGTGACTCACTTGTGGGTGACCCATTCTGGTATAGTTCATCCTGGGTCCTTGATCCCTAAGGTCTCTTGGAGTAGACCTTGGTTCTTCTCTCTTGTCGTTAGGTTTACTATGACACTTACCTGAAGTGTAGTTGATACTACCACAATAAATGCATATAATGTTACCTGTGGCCTGGTGTGATGTGGCTCTGCACATCTCCGTAGCATGTGATCTCGTTCTGCAATTGTTGCAAAACACATCCTCGCGACAATCCTTTCTGAGGTGATCATGTCCTCTGCAGGCTGTGCAATTCAATTGTGGCCTGTGTGATTCTGTTTGATTGCTGCCACTTGGTTTTGGTTGACTTTTTGTACCAGAACTTTTGAAAGATCCACCTTTGGAACTTTTTAGTACAGCTGTTGCATGTTCTTGGGTGATCTCAAACGAATTTACTCTATTTATCTTACCTGTATTGTCAGTTGGGTCTGACCCATTTAGGATATGTTCATCTTCAGGTTTCAGTGTTGATGTTGGTCTTGGAGCTACGCTTTTTGATGAGGCTTGATTAACTGGTGGTATCGGGCTACAATTATTTTCATCAAAACCCATACCTTCATACTCATCCATATTTAGCATTCTTGGATCACCAAAACATAGTTGTGGGGCATTCTGTTGTTCAGTAACATCCTCTTCATCTTTTCCATGAGCTAGTCTACATACTTTAGCCTCCAAATTATCCAGATCAAAGGGGCTAAAACGACCTTTATATTCTGTTAATTCGAGACTTTCATCGTGAATTGCATTAATGTCACCGTTTATCTTGTTGATGACATAATATCTGGTGCCATAAGCACATTCCAGATAGTCCAATTTGACTCCAACACCCTCATTACCATTGGGTGTTAACCTGTCAAATGTCCATGTGTTGATGACTTTACTCAACTGTGTGTTCTTTCCATCTGGTAAGAAGAAATCGTTAGGTATTTTGCATATAATTGTAGAATGTTTCCTTGTGTCTGGTAGTGGTGGTAAGTTGAACAAATCGATAGAAACAATGCCTTTTGTATGACAAGAATGAGCCATTATGATATGTTTTTGTTGTAATTTGTATTTTGCGTAATGCTGTAAGTTATATTTTTAACACCAGTGAATACAATAGTGCATTTGAAGAGAAAGGCATGTGTTTGTAACACTTTGTCATATCTCCCTTCACAATAGACGTATGAGCAGTCAATTGCTGCTTTGATGATTTTGCGTATGAGCAATTTACACTTGTTTGTAGAACAATTGCTGTGGCATTTGAGAAAATGCCAATTTTGTGTAATAATAGGTCAGAATTTCTCACTATTTTGTGTTCTATTGTGTAGGATGATGAGTTTGGCGAATTTTTGGTGTTTTCTGCAATAATTGTGGATATGTGTGCAAGATAAAATTTGTGAAGTATTACCACCTCAATTTTTGTGTGGTAGAACAATTGTTTTAGCTTTTGCGCTAATATTTACCCACATACAATTATTTGTAGAAAAATATTTGAAAATCCATGCCTATTTTATTGAAAATTCTGATTTTTCGGATTTTCTACCCAAATTGTTAGATTTGAGGTTAATTCTATACTAAATATTGTGATTTTTCTGATTTTTTGGAAAAATCTCATAGAATGTCCCGAGCTTTCGGTGCATTCTGCATAAAGACGCTCAAACTGTATGTTATTTTGGTGAAAATCCTGAGTATTCGGGGTCTTCATATGAATTTCTAGTGAAATAAGCATTTTGGTTAGCGAATATCCCAATTTTTCCGACTTTCTCCACCAATTACAGATTATAACTCCAAAATAATCAGATTTGGCCATTTTTCAGAGTAATTGACAACTAAACACATCAAAAATAGAACCTATGAGAATGGATTCTCCACCAATGAAAAGTAGAACGGTAGAACAGATTGTCTACTAATGAAAGGTAGTGTTGGACACTAATGGAGGCTACCAATTGTAGACTCCTGTGAGTAGGGGTTAATGCTTGGCTGTGTGAGTGTACCTGGAAACTTTGCATAGGATCTTACGTCTATCACTCGGAAATGATAGTTGTCGCTATATAATCTAGTAATAAAATAATACAAATAAGTAGCACTTACTACTGTTAAGGTTTATTGTATTAAACCTGTTACAATGTGTTTGTGATCCTTAGAATCTACTAAGTACAGTTGTATACGCTGTATATGCTGTATATGCTGTCATGGACTCTGTGGAGTTCAAGACAAGAACACTAATACATGGTGCAATGCTACTTTATATAGTTTAGGGGCAGTGGGCACCAGGTTAAGCCTGGGGGCACCTATTGGCTATTTATTGTTATGCTTGGCTAGGCATGCATAGGTCCATGTAGGGCATGCACGCTCCTGACTTGAGAGTTGCAGGATCTTCGGGAGAAGACCTGGAAAGATAAATATAACTATTAGTGCTGAACGATGATCAGTGGTCCATGAGGAATTTTCATCCTGAAAAGAGTCTAGAACAAACATGATTAGCAAAATGAAAATGCGCAGTGTTGTTTGTTTTTACAAACAAAACACTGTACCAATTTAGAATGTGTACCAAACTAATAGTGTGGTATTTAATTATGGGTTACAAACTCCCCTGATCATTACAATACTTTGATTAAAAGAAAAATGGGTATTGGCTATCCATTTGTGCTCACAACTGTGCTAAACTGTCATAAAAGCATTAGGATTATGGTCCAGTACTGATCTTTGGTATTGTCAGTTGAGTAGATGCCTGTAACTGAAATATATATCCTGTATTATTTGAGAAATTTGCTGTAGTGTTGGTGTCCAGTCCCGAATATTTGGGTTTGGCTTCAATTCTACAAGAAAAACTGTTAGATGGATGGGAACGGTTCCGAATATTGTGAATATTCAGGGTATTCCCTCATTTGGTGATAGGAATTGCTGGATTTGTGGTAGATTGTCCTGATTATTTGGGATATTCATCTGTAAGAGTATAGAAAACATGGATTTAGACTTGGCAACTGTCGCAATGTGGTTCACTATGCAAAATCAGTTGTCCACGTCCATGTGTGAGTTATCTAGTGGTGGATCTTACTGCAAGAACTAAGTGTAGGCATTTTTCCAAATTATATGCTAACAACTGTATCTGGAAAAATGTAAAAATAAAATAAAATAAATTACAGGACCAGTAGTACTGACCGGTTGTATATTGTAGGAAAAAGGTGCCAACATTGGTATCTGTAATAAAGGTATAACAAGAATTTGGTAAGATAAGCCTCTGGATGTGTGCTAACTTCCTTAGTGAGGTGTTATCTATCGTGACCTAAAATAATAAGATAGAATAGCAGTTAAGTTGTTTAAATTTTTAGATTTTTGACTAAATATTATGGTTTATACCACAGAAGTGCAAAGACTGGCCATATACCAGGGCCAGGTTCACTAGATGGCCTTGTAGGGTCATCAAGTGCATTTGTGCATATGTGCCATACATACATATGGTGTGCTTACACAGGTACTTGGAAATTAGCCCCACAGGGACTAATTCCTTTTACAATGCTACATAATTTTTTTTTATTTTACTAAAATACCTTAAACCAAGAAAATATTTACATGAATTTTGAAATTAGGAAGTGAAAAAGAGGGGAAAGGGACAAACTTTAAAGTTTTAATAAAGACCGTATTGGAAAATTTTGAATAAGGACAATTTGGAACTACCTATCTGACTGAGCTGTGAATGATGTGATCAGATGGTTTTAATGGGAAAGGAGGGAAAGGCAACTATGGGTGGTTGCAAGGAGATGTGATAATGTTTGAATCCCATTTTGTTGTCACCTGTACTGGAAATGACGAACTTGTCAAAGAATCTTGAAGAACGAATAAAAATAAAGATGATGGGTGAGTTGAGATGCTGTGAGAGGGTTGTAGGGATGAGATGCGGTGAGTGATGGGCGTCCTCGCTTGCGCTGCTACCCATCACTCACCTGGCTGACTTGTTAGGTCTGTCAGGTGAAGATTATGTTTACTTGCTAGTTGATGGTTCCTGTTTGTCTGTAGCCTTTCTTTTCCTAGCTACTTGCTTCCATTCTGTGCCACCCATATATTTGCAGCCTGTAATGCAGATAGTCAGTTGCTTGGCTTGGACTTCATAAGTCTCTTGGAGCCTTCTTTGCATCACCCCAGATCTGAACTTATTAAGTATTTTAAACACCAGTGTGGCAGCCAATAATTGCGAAGGGCTATTTGGTTTTTCCTTCCTTAAGTATTGGGATCTGGTGTTTGGTGTCATAGTTGCTTTAATTTGTTCTGTTCTGTCTTCAGGAATGTTGGAGGGCTTGGCTTGTTGGGTGACTTCATGTATGAAATGGGGCAGTGCATTCACCTGGATTATTGGCCTGATACTCACTTTCTACACTGTCATCAGCTGACTTGAATTTAGTTTCTTTGACAATGCTCCAATTAATCCACAAGCTCTGCCTATGTGGTTGTATGCTGTTTCTAGTGTCTTGAAGAGTTTGCGTATCATTTCTCTCTCTTCGTCTGATAGTGTTCTTTCATCCGTCATTGAACGCATCATGCTGCTGCTGCTCAGTACCTCTTCAGATGGAATCAGCTCTTCCAGGAGGCCTTCTACCTCCTCCGATCGGGGATGAATAGCGAGGCATGTGGGGTCTCTTATTAACCACAAGATATCCAGTATATTTGCTTCCACCATGGATGGCATTACTATGCAGATAGCATTCTTAAACTCTTGTACGGTGTCCTTTAAAACATCTTTTATCTTGCCATCTTCAATTTTGGTCTCCATCATCTGGATAGCTTCGTTCAGTCTCTGAACATGATGCCTGGCCTCTATTGGATTGATGGCATGGTAGGGTTCCATTTCCACCTCTGCTTCATCCTCAATTTGATTACTTCTTTGGCCTCAGTCTCAGCACTACTACTTTTCTTTGTAGCTTTAGGCATGCTGCTAGTCTTTTGGCTATATCTCTAAAAAAATAAGCTCAGAATGACGCTTTATGCCTCAAAACTTTGCTTTATATAGGGTCAGCTCCCAAATGAGTATACTTTGATCAGCATCACTTTTCCAACTGCATCCAATCATGTTACAGGATTCTGGATCCTAATGTTCATAACATGTGCAAAAAGGTGGATCTTCAGTGGCGATCAAAGGATTTGCACTGACTGTTGTCCTATTTAGCTGTCAATCATTGTAGGGGTGACCTCCAGCACATGCAGGTGTCCCAACTGACCATTCAGCTTCCAGTTGTCACAGTGATGGGCTGTCAATCATTTGTCTATGTGATGTACAGCACATGCAACACCCTGGGTAACCAGCTAGTGTTTCTAAAAATAGAAACATATTTGTATTTGCAGTTCAAATGGTCAATTCATGAATTACAGTACAATTTCTGAACAAAAATAGACCGTATTTATGAATGTCAGCATAGGAAATAGGTAAAAGGTATTGAATCAAGTACTCGAGCTTATTTTTAAGCTACCTGGACAATACCAGCTGAAAAATAATACATGTATTTTTTATAAATACGCAGGTGTAATGGTGGAAATGTGGTCCACCATACAATATGGTATATTGTGCAGGAGTTGCTTTGATTTCCTGCTATGGGTAAAAAAATTATTTCTGCAGTGAAATAATACTTGTAGGTTATTATAGTTCCATTTGCTGTGTTTCTGTATAGCTGAAAATTACTATGAAAAATTGCAGTTAATATCTCTATCAGTGTGCAATAGCACAGCAATTGTCCCCAAAAATTCGGGGGTTTCCTGTGCTGGTCTGGCAATTTTTGCCATCTCACTGCTACTTTTGATGATTTCCCAAATATTCAGGTTATTCTTTCTGAATCCAGGGAATATTCGATGTATTCGATAGTAGCAGCAGACCCTGCTGTATCCTGTAATAAAAATAGATCCAGTCTAATGAATATCCTGATTATTTGGGATTTTCCCAAGAGAAAACACTTAAGTGTACACAACTATCTCTGATTGTCCCAAATATTTGGAATCCTCACAGAGATACGATTGAAATATTAAAACTTCATGAGTTAGGAATAAGGTTACTGTTGAATCCTAACAAACATGGGTACTGACTATTATTTCCAAGTACTGAATCCTTGAAAATATGTACAGTAGGTGCATTTTTAGCATGTAAAATACATTTTGCATCTATTTTACCTACTTTGCAGTGAATCATTGGATTCTATTGTGTATTTATAAGAAAAAAATTATCTATTTATATAGAAATAATTGGAGAGAAAAAAAATTAAGAAAATTTTAGATACTTACAAAAGTTTTGTAGACAGTGATGAACCCACTTACTTATCCCTGGATCTCAGTTCCATTTGGTGTGATCTCTGCTTGGGAGTGTTCTTTACTGTCTCTGAAATGTCCCTTATGTGATCTGGACTAAATTTGTAAGTCCAGTCATTGGGTACCCAGCCAAGATCCTTGACACATTCAGGTTCAAAACTGAGCCTGCCTGTTCTACCAAATGCATCGACATCAGGTAGCTGACATATCAACTTAGTGACCATGACAGTTTTCTTGATATCAGAGATGTGATACCAACTTAACTTACCATTGTTGTCCTTGACCTTGACCTTATTGCCTTGGATATGGACAACTCTGAAATCCACCTTGTACTTAGGCATGAAACACTTACTTGTGTGGTCTCTTACCAGTACAATATCTCCAACATCGATGTTTGGTTTCTTTACAGGTTGCTGGCCTTCAATAACACACTCTCATTAATTCAAGGTCTAAGATTAAATCCTCTGTACCCATGTACCTGAGTTTGGGTTTGGTGAGTTGTGACAGGTTTGTCACAGCATCCCTACCAAACATGACAAAGAATGGGGATTCTTTTGAGTGTTGGTTTGGTAACCAGTTGTATGATGCTGTTGCTAGTGGTACCACATTGTCCTAATCTCTGTGCCTTGAAATGTGCTTAGCTAGGCAACTCTTGAGGAACTTATGGAATCCCTCAATTTTACCATTTGATTGAGGTCTGTACAGAGGTGAATAAATTTGTCTTTCAACTCCAAGTTGTTCTGTGACCCTGGAAAATAAATCATTTTTAAATTCAGTGCTTTTATCCATCAGTAGTTTTCTGCAAACACCAAATGGAAAGGCGATGTGATTTCTCCAAGCCATCACTATTTCTTCTGCTGACTTGTTCTTGATGTGTATGCAAAAGGTGTGCCCTGTAAGCATACACATCACAGTTAATGCATACCTATTACCTTTTGATGAGGGTGGGTGGAATTCACCAATTAAGTCCATACTTATGAATTCCATAGGTTGTACTCCTGGCTCAAATATTTGTTTTTCAAATTGAGTTTTTTTAACCTTTTGCATGGCACATACCTTACAACTTTTGCAATAATGCAAAATTTGTGCCCTCATGCCTTTCCAGTAGTACAAGCACTTGATAGCAGTGTATGTCCTCTGGTATCCATTGTGTCCAGACTAGTTGTGGCCTAGATGTAATACCACATCTATCAATGACTCTGGAATGACCCTTGCTTCAAATTTGTGGCCATTATCTACAATGGATCTAAATAACATGTTATTATTGACAAAGTAGAATTCATTATACACACTTCCCTTTACTTTGTCATGAAGATCCCAAATTTTCAGGTTGTTCTCTTGTAGAGATGCGAATTTCTCATCATTTAGTGGTAACTCAACTGATAATTCCAAATTTTCAGGATTGTCATATGCGATTTGTATTTGGCATAACTCAGCTGTATCACCACCTATTTTCGCATGACTTATTGATCCTCTTGCCTTTGGGAGAGTTTCAAAACAATACTTGCTGAATTGATGACCTCCAGCTCTGGTTGTTGCTTCAGGTCAGGATCGGTATCGATTAACCTACTAAGGGTATCTGCTAAAACATTTGCCTTGCCTGAAATATGAACAAAGTTGATATTAAAGCTTTCAATTTCAGTGGACCAATTGTTTACTGTGTTATTAAGTGTCATCTTTCTCAGAAATTTCTTGAGTTGTAGATGATCACTTCTCAAGGTGATTTCATGTCCTGTAAGATAAAATGTAGACTTTTTAATGGACATGTATATTGCATATGCCTCTTTAGTGAGTGTGGCACAATTTAATTGGCTACCATGAAATAACCCACTGACATATGACACAGGATGGTCATAGTAATTTCTTTCCCATCCACTGTGGACGTGTGACTTTGGGTAAGTACTCCTTCCCACCCATACTTGCTAGCATCTGTATACAGCATGTATGGCTTGCTTGTATCAGGGTATTTCAGTATTGGTGCTGAACACAATGTTTCCTTCAGCATCTAAAAAGATATGTCACATTGTTTAGTCCACTCAAATTCGCAATCATGGGCCAACAATTTGTTAGTGGCCTAGCCATATCAGAAAATCTTGGAACAAATTTTCTGTAA
>CAXANZ010000021.1:0-17701 GCA_963970385.1 Theonella swinhoei
ATAAGTACCATACCCCCCAATTTTGGTACTTATCACTCCGAAATCTCCTGTTGTGCGAGTGTGTTTTTAAACTGCATAAAATCAGAACTGCTGCCTAGTTTTCTTTAGATAATAAGACTAAAACCACATTGTGGTCATAGTTTTGGTTGAAATTATTTTCAAATGGGTTACAAAACGACATGAGCTGGAAGTGCGGATTCAAATTGGTAGAATCCAGAACCGAATTGAACTGACAAACATGTCCACATTAATGTCAAACAAAAGTGGACAACAAACATTGTTTTAAACAGCCCAGCGTAGTTTAGTTACCTTTCTCGCCCGAAATGCATGATGTGCCCAGGTTGAGCCCTAGCCTGGTCACAGATGATTTGAGGATCATAACAGGCAAGTGAGAAAAGATCATAGACAAAACAAATCATGACAGGAAAAGTTTGTCAATTGATAACAATGCAAATTTGTGCTGTTGTAATTAGGTAAACAATGATGCGTATTGTTGCCAACTGATAGACTTTTCACGGAATGGCATCCTAGTTTTAAATCTTAAAGATAGAGTAATCCGAAGTCCGAATTATAGGGTACCGGTGTCCTCACCAAATGTTGACTGTCATCATAAAACCTTTTTTTTTCTTTTTTTTTTAAAAAAAAAGCAACCATTGTTTTGAACTATAAGGTCTTCAGTTGTTCCATTATTTGCCCTTGAAACGTTGAAATTAAAAGACAATTGGGTGTTATCAGAAATGTGTCAATAGCCCTGTCCAGGAGAAGTGCCCTGCCGATATATGTATGACCCCTGTCTAATCTAGCTATCACAAACATACAAATCGCTCTTCAAAATCTTGATAACGCTACATAAAGCTGGCTGGCTGTCTGCCATTTTAAAATTGTTCAAAGATAGTTTTAAAGGTTTTTGCGGCGGTTACTTGTCAGCATTTGTTGCCCTCTGTTTCTGACTTCAGGTTTTAAAACCAGAGTCGATTCTTTATTACCAGGACTTTTTTTCACAATTGCGCGTAAAAAATCTTCTCTGGTTGGCTCAGGACTCAAACTCAAAATTCAATATGAAGGGCATCTGGACGTGAATATAGGATTTTGCTGATTCCTTTCCTTCCTTCGAAGGTAATGCGTAATGCATTGTGAATTCCCCCTGTCGAATTTTTTGGAAATGACATTTCCCTGCCCAATTGACCTATTTGCCCAATTTGCCTAATGTGTTGTCTAATTTGCCTAAGTTGCCAAATTAGCCTAATTTGCCTCTCAAACTTTAAAGTGTCCTAATTTCTTTTTAATTTCAATTTCATTTTTCTTTTCATTTGAATAAATCTTAACTTGTTATTTGGTATTTTTAAAACTTTATTTCTGATATCTAATGTGAATATTGGGAATTTCAGTAAGATTAGGCAAATTTTCCATAAAAGCTAGACTCTATTAAAAAAAAAACCAAGTGTTACATAGTAGCTTAAATCATGAACCAAGTAATAAACAAAAGTTAACTTCTTAGAATCAAATAAGAAAGTGCTTTATAAAATGAAACCTGGAAGTTTTATTCAGTGGTCTTTGATACACTTGTCATCAGTTGGCAATTGTCACAGACTTGTTATTTCATTAATAACAAAAGGACCAACAGGTATTACCTCCAACGACGAATTAGTACATTGTTTTATCTTAAGTGGTATTTAAATTCACTTTTTACCGGACATGTAGTGCCAATGTTTCGTATTTAATTGTGATCTATTAGTTGAACTTAAGAATTCGATAAGAGCTTTCATCATTTGCCTAATAGGTTATCAAGCGTACGCACACACATAAGAAAAGGATATTTAGTCCAGATCAAGGTGCCTGATAAATATGTAATTATGCAAATGTGGAACTCCTCAAAGATAAAATATTTTGTAACTTTGTCGAGTGTTTCATTCCTTGTACAGTTATTCAAGGAATTCTTATTCTCCTTTTCACTGACTCAATGGTCATTCATTTCTGATTAATCTCTTTAATAACACATTACAAAAGTAAACAGTTAATCAGAGATTATTGGTGTCTCCATGTATGTGATGTCACAACGTCACAACATCAAAATGTCACAACGTCACAACATCACGACATCATGTCTTTAAGACATGATAATTGCAATTCATTGCGATTCAGTCTGCGCAAATTTTCGTTTTTTTTGAAAACAGGTCTGTAAAGCACATAGGCTTCATGCAGACGCCAATGACTCAAACTGTGACCATCAAATATTGGAATATTGTTTTATTATTTTCCTCAGGCTTTGTCCTCAGTATGGCAAAGTTTTAAAATCTGCAATTCTTTGCAAAGGAATAAGTGTTATCCAGTGTTATCCATTGTAAATCTAAATCAGTTTGACACCGTTGTAACAGTCCAAACATAATATCACGCCAAAATATACCTAGGTGAGTTTTGGCATGTCGTACGACCCTGCCAAACGTAACATTTGACAATTGCAAAAACTATCACACACCAAAACTCCAATTATTTCTTCATCTTTCTATCTATTTAAACCAAACCAAATAATTAAGGGTGGCAGTTTTGAAGATCAAATATGCCTTTAATTTGTCATATAATTTAAAGATGTTGCAAACTAACCAAAAATGTTAGAGTCACTCCTAAAATATGTGTAACACAGTAAACTTAACATATTTAGTCCACCGAGTTCACAGTTGATTTTATTTTCATTTTTCATGTTTGGAAATGTTCAAACCTCTTGTTATTATTATACAAATGCATCAATGTCTTTCAACACCTTTGCTGATAGAAATACTTGGTGTTCTCAATGAGAATTCTCCTTGTTTCAAGGCGGTTCATCATTTGAGAGTTGTTTGAGGTATAACATTTGGTTTTCCTTTTTCCTATTGTGATCACTGCAAACTTGTGTCAACTCATCTTTAGTTGTAATAGGTATGTTATACCATCATACAGGGGTGACCCAAATGGTGATACACTTGGGTGACTTGCCATATAAGGCTAGTGGTGTGATCTTACCCTCTTCAGTGAAGAAAGATGGCTTCTTGAGTCCACATATTTGTGCATATTTTGAATCTGTTAACATCTGGTCTGTGGACACCTATAAGCCACCTTTTAAGGTAGAAATAACACCACCGGTATGTATATAATGGCTTATATATTTGAATGCCTTAAAGAGGGGGTAATTTCATGGGTTTTTGTGGTGTTAAACTTAGACCTATGAAATACCATGTGCTTTGACATGTAATGGCAAACCATTTGGTTATCTCTCACTGTGGGGTGTATTTAACTGTTTCAATTATTTCCTCATATTAACCTTTTTTCTCAAAAGTGGGATCACTTAAAAATTGTGAATCTTATTTTTAGGTGTACTTTCTAACACTTTTTATATATACCTATATTATATTGTAATCAAAACTACCTATTTTCCCACTACTATTAACATATGTATATAATAATAATTTTAAATAATATATTCATTTATATTGATTTTGTAATTTGCATCAATAACAAATAAACAACCACCCCATTTTTATTCAGTTTTGTCCTATGTCCAAAGCAAAATGTATATTAAAAATTTTAAATATTAGAAATTATTGTATTTAAAAAAAATTTTTATGGGTCAATGAATATTGATATATTCCAAAAAATGATAAATTTTAGAGTTAAATATATAAATAATTTTTGCATCAATATGACAGTATTAAATATGAATTTACACAATAATGTTGAAAAGTGACAAAATAGAATTACTCCAAAAAGAACTAGAAGAAATGAAATTAGACAGTAAGTTGACATTCATTTATTTGACAATTATTTTAAATAATGTAAACAATTTTATTTAACAATGAAAGTTGTTATTTGGCATTGCAATCTTGCTTGATAATGTTAAATTTACAACATATGAAGTATCATTCACATAATCATCATTTTAAAAAAAACTAACGTCCGAGAAATTACTAATTTTATTTCCTTGGAAGCAAAACTTCTTGAAAACAGTAGTAAACTGTCACCATTCATTTTGTATGTGATTTAGCATGAAAGAATAGGAAATCACATCCTCAAAACATTAAACACAAGAGAAATGAGATTAGGGCTTTTCAAGTCACTTTAGACGTAAAAGCTAAGGAGGTAAATGGCACAGAATACCTTAAATATAGAGAGGCAAATGTACACAAATATTATCAGGGACTGCATGAAGGAAGGGTTGCACAGAACTTGGGAATCTCACTTGAAGATGATACTGATCAGGTAATACTATTTCCTATACCATAACATCCTTAACTTTTAACTAAACACCTTTCCCAATTTATATATATTGGAAGTTATGCAAATAAAATTTTAATAGGAACAAAGAAAAAAGAAGAAAAGGAACAGAAATAAAAAGAAAAAAGATGACCCAAAGGAGAAGGTTTACTAATATTAAAATGTATTTCATTTTTATTAATTAACTTGAAATCTTTATTCCTTAAAATTAATACACTTTGTTCACCTAAGTTCATCTAATATTAGTGTCTTCCTAGATGCATCTTAAATACACAAAATGAAAAATTGTCTGTAGAAGTGGCATGTTTAGCAAGCCGAACCAATACTGATCTTGAGGTAATGATCCTTCACAAATTATTTATTCCATACTTCACAGTTTTCACTGTAACATCCTCTCCGTCTTTATCCAAAATAGATGTGTTCATAATTGAGTCACAAATACTATATGTCTTCATTTATTCTCTTTCTTTAATCATTTATGTTTTTTTTTCAAAAAATTTAAATATACCAAAATTAACTTTAATTAATATTGCTAAAGAAATATTTCATTTTGCAGGAAACTGATATATTAAATGAAACAAAAAACATAACTAAATGGGGAGGGAATCAATAAGATGAACAAAATGTCTTAGAACAAGGCAAATTTCCTAAACCAAATGAAAAGAAGAAGAAGACTTGGATAGAGCTGAAGTACTTTTCATTTGCTCCAGAATATATTGTTAAAATTGTCCAAATCTAAAATTCTTAGCATAAACTGTGTATGTATGTTCATCTATTTTGATCTTTGTATTGTGACTATTGGGTAATGCAGATTAACTATCAACCAAACCATAATTATACTCAATTGACAGATGTACTATTATGCTAACAGTCACAATCAATAACTCTCGTTATGTTTTTAAATTGTGTCATCTTTTATGCAATGCACAACATTTCTTTCAGGATGAATATCTTCAATCTCTTATAACTCCAGCTCCTGATGTCTTGAAGAAATTCAGAGATGCTGATCAGGTAACCCATTATCAATAAAATAATTTCAAACCATTACTTACCTTACCTTTGTATTTGTAAATTTACATGGTATAAGGATAGTTAATATATTAAAATACCCTGAAGTATCCATAACTGATAGTTGATTTGTATGGAAATGTATATTTAACAAAAATTATTACTTTTATGATTAAATCAGAAATGGAGGAAATTTTATGAAGAACACCCTGAGATATTGACCTTTAGAATACTACAAGGTGCTAAAAGCTTCACTGTCTGAGATAGAGTCTGGAGCAGAGTTGCAGGTTTGTCATCTTAACATATTGTTCAAACATGCTTTCATAGTTACATACTATTTTATAAATAAAAAATACTTTTTAAAATGTCTAAATATCTATCAAGTATAATCCCCTCACAATTTAAGTCCAAAAATGTAAATTGATAAAAAAATTTAAAAATAACAATGTTTGCAGAACAATCAACACCAGAAAACTCTGAAAGTGTTCAACCAATGAAACAAACATCCCCACAAGGTAAAATAAGATGGCTATCATAAGCAAATTAGCTACTGTGCATGACTCAAAGGCACTGGAAGATTGGGAGGTGAAAATATGCTTATTTACCTAAATTATCCAACCCATATCAATTATTTACCCGATGTCACTCACTCTTTACAATGATTAATGTGAAAAGCTCTCAGAAAATTTGTAATATCTAATTTTTAACATTGTCTTTCAATAATATACTAATTATGTAAATTTACAATGAAAAATTTCTTACAGATAAATCTGATGCACCAGGAGTACCTACCTATGTAAGGGAACAGTACAAATCGGAAGGATCATAAAGTGTAACAAAAACTTCTAGCAGAGTCAAACCAAATAAGATTGACATTCTGCTTAAGAAGAATTATATTTGGATTATGAAAGAGCAGATATGATCAACAAAATGGGTACTATCGTAAGTTATATTATCATTTGATAAATTACTACTCACTAAAAACCATAATCTACACCCAATAAGTCCAAATAAAATCTTTTTTTTTATTTTGCAAAATCATTAACTTGAACGCTGAAACCAACATTTTATTCATGTATTAATATTATTATTGTCTTCAGTGAAAATGAAAAAGAATGACTGAAAGAATTGGATAAGCAGCACAAACAGTACATAAAAGATGTTAATAAGTTTGTGAATCAAGTACATGACTGGGGTTTTGCACAGAAATTTGGTATTACAAAATTACCTGAAGTAGATGGTGCATCAGATGAATCAAATGAATCAGAATGTGGGGAAAGCAGTTCTAATGTAAAATCATATTTAAAGTTAATTGATAAAAAGAATTAAATGAGCGCAAATTTTTTTATTGTGCCTACATTTCCCAAATAATTCTTGTTAACTTAAGTACACAGAATATCTATCATGATTAACAATGAATTTAATGGAAATGGAATTTAGTATAGTATATGTAATCATGTATTCTCTCTAAACATAAAAAAGTAAAATGATTCTTTAGGGCAATTTACATTTAAAACATGTTTAGTTGCATATAGCAAATTGACCATTCCCCTTTAAAACATTTTTGAAAATTTCTTACAGAGTGAACTCAATGGAAACACATCCTATAGATGACCGATATCTGCTTTTTGATGTGAAACTCGACAAACAAGAATCAGTAAATCATTTAGGCTATTAAATCAGCATCTAAAGGACAATCATGATGTAAATATTCATTAATTATTTTTATAAACAATATATATATTTAGTAATCTTAAAGCAAATGAACAAAATTGTCACCCATCAAAGCATGGAAGACATGTGTGGAAACTCAAAGTAAATTGTAAAGTACACCATGCTTTTATACTTCATTCAATTTATAATATATTTCAACCCTTGCCTACAGTATATATGTTTTCACCAAAATGGTGTAAAATTACTTACAGCACTGCATGACATACAAACAGTTGTATCAAAGTCCAAAAGTTTTCACTTAAATGAGTAACAATATGTTGTATGTTTATCATTTAAGAAAACAGAACAGAGGAAGAAAGGAATGTGTGGGCTGAAAAGTTTAAAAAATTTTTGATAACTGAAGATTCTGCACAAGAATTTATCTTTTTCCTTGTAGTTTTATTTTACAAATTATATAATTATTTATCTTTTAAAAACATTTACATCATGACTAATATTTCATCAAAATCCTATTTATCTAATAACTAATTACTGCATTTACTAATTATTTCAAATTTTAAGTGCCTTTGGATAAATTTGCACTACAGAAGTTCTTCTAATCAATGAAATACTTTTCACATATTAGTGGAAATTATCAAAGTACTTATATTTAAAATTTTTACAGGATGAAAGTAATCTAGGAAGTTATGATCATCCTGAACAGACTGTATCTGACCCCATCAAACAATTTAATACTTGGGTAAACTGACAATTTTTAAATCCCTCTCCATTCTTTTTGATTTACGTAGTATTTTTATCATCACATTTAGTTGGGATGTAAATGTATCCATTGAAATGTATATTAACGCTATTACAGGATGAAGATAAACCAGGAAATGTTGATCTGGCTTATGAATCTTTGCCTCCTGCTGTTAATACACAGGTATTTGTGACAAAAAATGTTATTTAATATAATATTATAATATATGTAACTTCCTTTAAATACTAATTATTATAATATTTGTAATTTTTCCTTTAAGTACCAATACAATTGCTTTTGGTAATTAGTAACTATTTACATGAAACCCAAAAAAGTGGAAACAAAGACTTATGATGAACATAGGGAGATAACTACTAATCATGGAGTTTTAAAATTTCTGGGGAACCAATTTAGTTTGGGTGAGAACAAGGAAAGAAAAACTGCCTATTAACAAAATGCTGCCTATTAACAAAATTTTAGTATATGATTGAAATTAATTTAGTTGTTCAAAGTAATTGGAAAAATAAATTGTTAATATTAATATTAATTTCTTGCCTAATTTTACAGAAACAAAAACATCAACTTGAAGAAGACTTGAACACTATGTTTGAGGTACATACACATTATGTTTTTAATGGATAAGTACCAAAAACCTAGTCCTGTTAATGATATAAAATGGAAATGTAATGCCCTTATTATGAAATCTAATCCTACATTTGTATTCCAAAATTGACATATTTCAGTGTTTAAATTTTAATCATATCATCAACTTTCAAGTTCCTTCAGAAGCAGCAGTGCAAGTCATAAATTACACATTATACCCCTAGTCATGTTGTAACTTATAGTTTTTTACACACAATTAGTATGCATTCAATTTATGCACTGCTTATTAATTTTTGTTTGCAGAATGTCACAAGAGGAAGAGTCATTTGAAAGTGCAATAAACATGAAGAGGAGGAACTGAAAACAGAGACTTGATAATTTGGAATGGCGAAATATCCTGTTCCACAAAGTTAAAATACTGCTTCAAAATGATCCAGTCCTAGTGGATACATTCCTAACATATATAGGAAATTACACCAAAGCTTATGTTGTGACAGAGAAATTTCTTTTACACATGCATGACATGAAATGCCTAAATGACATCTGTCCAATGTCTCTCAAAGAGAGAAATGATAGTGCAAGTGCAGGTGTACAGGGTTCTCCCAATGAAAGAGAAAGGGAAATTGATGGTATGTCCACATGTTTTTGTGCCACAATGCTTGGAGTGGTCTATAACGTGACTTGTGCACATCCAGATAATGCATATGACCTGTGAACATACTCATACAACTTAAACACAGGAGGACCCCACTCTCCTCAGTACCATGATCCTCCATGACTTTGAGTGTTGGGTATGGTTTTGGTGATGAGGGAGTAACATTGTGCACAATATGATGGGTGGGTTATCATATGCTTTATGTTCTAAAGCCGCTCAGACTACCCTAATACACCAGGGTATCAAGATCAAATACAAAATCCCAAGAACATATACTGCCCATGTCACAATACCACCTTCACATGAACAAAGGCCTCCACCAAATTATCCAGTCAGATCTCATTTCCTGACATATATACAGCCCTATGTCCAACTTTATCTCCATCTTTATCTCAATCCCAACATCCAACTCCACTCATACCAACAGGTACAGTTAGAGCTATTGCTGCATCTACTAAAATGATAATTTGACCAAAAGACAGTATATGTCCTTGTCTTGGATGAAATTGTCTTGGGGACACAAATCATTCATAGAACCTCCACTATAACAATATTAATCATTTCATGTATACTTTGTCAATTTTAATTTGTTTACAGAGCATCCCTGAAAAATCAATTAATTTCTGAAATTTCTATACAGCCCCACACATGAGAATTACATTTACGTTACTGTCCAAACTCTCATACAATTTCATGAAATAAATGAATACATTATCCTTGGGTTTGACTCTCTAGCGAAAAATGTAAAATTTATAAAACAGAAATATTAATTTATTTTTGGGTTTATCTATATTCTTTTTGAAAAACACGGTTTCTGTCATGATATATGATCTCATAGAATCTAATGAGATTTGTGTGACTTTAGGGGAAAAGGACAACACAAATGTTATTTGAAAACAAATATCTCTCTTCATCAGCCAATAAAGGAAGAACCATTTGAGTGTATATGGAATTCAGGTATATGTTGTCAATCTTATGTTTGTAATGAGTGCATGGTTTAATAGGTTGCATTAGTATTACTATAAGTGAATAATCAATTCACAATTAATTATTATGGCTATACACTAAACATTATGTAAATTCTATTAGGATTGATCATGGGTGACTGCAGGAAAAAGAAGGGGCTTTTAAAATTTGCAGTCTTTAAATAGACTTTAAGAAATGCAGAGTGTGAAGTGTGTTGCAGAATATGCAGTTTTAAAACACTTTGTTATAAAACAGAAGTCTAAGTGTGAGTCATTAACTGAGAGTATTAATACTTGCAAAGGAGAGGATAAAGGGAAAGAGATTGAATTATGTGAGGAGATAGTAAGAACCAAAGGAATTCTTAAATATTTCCAATCTAATTGGCTAGTTGTGAAGAAGTGTCTAAAAAAGTTACAAGTGAACTTGATGAACTTTGCAGTATACAAGCCCAAATGGAGCAAGGGCAAGAAGAAATGCCCTGAAATTGTTCATATTATTCTGTGTGGAATTGTGCAGTATTTATTCTGTTTTTCTTACACTATAGAACATTTACTCTATAATTATGGGTATATTATTTTATTATACACTCGATCATGATGGATGTTTGTGATATCACAAGAAAGTACATATGACATACCACTGTTCTATCACTACCTATTCATTTTTGTCTGTTGCTCAAATTACAAAATAACAACTTTTAAACAGTCTACATAGTAAAACAACACAATGTCACAATTGCATTACAGAGATTTCATTACAAACCATACTCCTAGTACAGGTCCACACCATATGTGTACCTGCTTTTCTTACACTGTATAGTTATTTGGAAACATTGGCTGTATAATTATGTGTAAATTATTTGTTATAAGACCCCAATCATGATAAATGGTTATGATATTACAAGAAAGTACATTTGACATACCACTGTTCTATACTTTTTCACTTTTGTCTGTTTGCTCAAATTACAAAATAACAACTTTTAAACAGTCAACATACTAAAACAACACAATGTCACAATTGCATTACATAAACTTCATTACGAACAGTACTCTTAGCACAAGTTCACACCATATGTGGAGGAGAGACATGTCCAAAATTACATAAGGATAATGGGCTTATGAGTACATCCCCAACTGGGAGTGACATGACAGACCAATTGCGATTCAAATCTATTACTTAATATATATGAGGGATTAATGGAATTTTCAAATCTTTTTCATATGAGAAACAGCTCACCATATATATGCAAATATGTACACGAAAATGACTATTAATAGGAATACATATCCAAGTATTCATCACTCAAAAGAAACATCACAATTTTAAAATTAAGTCATTCTGTTATTAAAAACCATAGATATTGTATGCAGCACTACAGCATGTTTGTTTATAGTTACCACCAGCTCTCTCTACTATTCCTAGACCTCTGGGTTACACACAAGAAATGTAACATCCTGGAGCAATTACACAAAGATGCAAGAGACTGCTTTTGCCTATTAAACACATTAGAAAATACAAGCCTACCATGACTTAATGGGTGCATTTAAACTAATAGAAAAATGAATAATCAACTTTAATATGTACAATAATGCTGAAAATGTACAGAAATTTTAATATTTTATTAAAAGTAATTATTTGCAATTTTCCAAATATCCCTAATTTTTTATTATAGAACCAGAGTATAAGTAATTATGAATAACTTGAATCAAAATTTTCAGTTTTAATCCATTCATTAAAGTCATGAAAGGCATACATTTTACAATAGGTTTAATAGGAAATAGTAGCCTCTTGCCTCTTTGCCTAATGGCTCCAGGATTTTATGCTTGTGTATATGAGACACAGTATAGAGATAGACATCTAAGGATAGAAGAGAGAGCAGCTGGTAACTGTAAACAAACATGCTGTAGTGCTGGATACTATGTATATGAAAATACACTTAGCTATGTATATCCAACATGACTTGTTCTCAGAAATGACTACAAGTGGTATATAACAAGTCATTGTGACAAGTTACACATTTGTATTACTGGAAAAATGTTCACATTGCCCGTCAATACCAGTTTAATATTTATTACTTCCATATGTATTCCTTCTCATGTAATTTTACAATCTCGTTGTTAATGGATTACAGTAATATGTTGAAAAGTCAAGATTATTTACCCATGTTTAATGGTTACTTATTGAAATATATGTGTGTGCTCAAATTACTAAATAACAACCTTTCTAAAACAGTCGACAAATGTTATCCATTTTGTAGAACTTATCCACGAATTGTAAATATTCATTCACAAAATTCATCTACATGCATATTTTATTTGTGTAGAAATACATGTGTATCAATTTGCTATTTAAAAACATTGGAAAAATTATTTCGATGTAAATTACATGTTAACATTAGTGTGAAAACTTTATATCACCATACACAAATATGTTTGAAACAGATGCTTATTTTCTTTTGTTGAAGTTTACAATTATACTTTACTTTGTTGTATAGTGTATGTACAATTAAATTATAATATGGCATTTTCATTTGAAAACAATATTTTTTCCTTTTGCTATATACTACTTATGAAACATTATTAGAATGTAAAATAGATGTAAATTCCATATGGTAAGGGACATGATTTCATGTTCTGGGTTACACTTATTTTACAAGATATAAACTTGTAGTAGGATGAAATATAATGATTAAGTGGTTGGGAAAGGTTTTCTGCCATAACTAATTTTATCCATTTTTAAAAGAGTTAAGTTATTAATATGTATATCAACTTGTCAAAATTAAGTGTAATATATATTAATTTAAAGAAGTTTTGTGTATGATTTTGAAATAAAATATAAAGTGCAGACTAAGTGATGCATTTCTTAAATTGCAATTCTTGTTGTTTACTTCAGACATGATAAACTCAAGACGTCAGTTAAGTACATGATGTTATATTGGGTGCGATAAATGAACCCTGCTGAATGATTATGACAATAAATACAAAGTGTTGAATAGTCATGTTACAATGATGTAAAGTACAAATGACATAAAAAAGAAATTCATAAAAATCAAAATTAAAACAGGGCTAAACAAGAATTTATATGCTACAAGGCCAACATGTTTCACATCTAACTATATCACAACTAGAAAATATTTGTTATCAAAAGTCACTGCGCTAATACTAATCCCAGAAGCATTCAGTAGTATTATTTTGGAGTATGTAATATAAATACCAATGAAATAGTGATACAATAATATATACAAATAGCTATGTGTAGTTTTTAAACTTTGGCCTATTTTAGTACATGCCTATGAACTAATTACAAAAATTCAAACATTCATTGCTCAGCACAGCGGTCATTCATTTAACATAGAAATACATTTAAATTGCAAAATCTATCATTTTTTAAACAATTTTAAAAATAATTGTGTGGTAACAAGCATATTAGATAAATAATAATATGATATGAGTGAAGTCATTAGAGATTAATAAATAAAAAGTACATCAAATTATAATTTTGGTAATTTAACTTATACTTTTTATACAAATTGGAAGATGTCACTAAATTGTCTGGCCCCAACATAAAGAAATGCAACTTATTTTATAATCGAAATTTTAATATTGAGTTTTGTTGTTTGAATTTTGAATGTGTTTCAGTGGGAGGCATGAAATGATCCAAAAACTTCATAATACTCTTCTTGAGAATGGATGAATCCATAGCCAAACAAAAATCTGTAAAACTCATGTGAATGGTTAGTTGCCAATTCCAAATTGTCATCCCAATTTTCATACCCAGTTTATATTCTCTGTTGGTGCCATAACCTAAAACTAACACCAATTTTACAATTTAACAATTTCTTAAATCCATTGTATTCTTCACATGTATTGATTCCATCCTTCAATTAACATTATTCATTCTGTATGTGTTTGCATATGTGTATATTGTTCTTTTTATATGTCTTATTTTTTTCATCCTTAATATTTTTAATGAGACGACATTGTGAAAAAAACATTCAGAATGCTCACTGTGTGCATAAGTATGACTGATAATGAAAATTTCCAAAATTTCCAAATCTTTTATGTTCAATTGGCTGTCTCTAGTATGATGAAACTATTTGTATTAAATACTTTTATTACACATTTATCTATGACTATATTGTATATAAATATTCTAGAAGCAAGCATTACTTACTGTAGTTTGGCTGGTATAAAATTATAGAAATATCCCAAAATTGACAGATGACAAAAAGATTCTTTGTCTTTTCCTCGACAGTTTCAATATATCCACACTGGTACTAGTCATAGTCAGCAGCAGCGCAATTCCGCATAATATCAAAGTCCACTTCATTGACAAATAATACCACTATTAAAGTTTATTAATTTAGATGATCAGTGAACAATGTATAAAGTCCGATATCATTCCACACAAAGGCTGCATTTCCAAGGCAGGTATTCACCCTGCAACTGATATTGCATTAACCTTCTTTTGGAGCAATAAATCATGCTCATAGGGTAATGTTTAAAACAAATTCCAAGCCAGGTAGGAAGATACCCAATATTCAAGAATATTATGAAATTTCAAAGTGCACAGCACTGGATATATTGTAAGGCCAACTTGGAAGGGGTATATAATCATCCTGATTTCCATCAGTTTTGGGAAATGAAACATGGAAGCCTAGGATGTGTGTGAAACTTTATATCATTACACATTTTTGCCCATTATTCTTCAGAATTATTTTATATTTTATTTCAACAATACCAAACATTTTTAACCTTAATGTAATTTATTTTATATACATTTTGTAGATATCCAATTTTTACATTTGCAAATCAATATTTATTCGAAAAAAAAAATCTTCTGACTGTTTGTAAAAGCTATGGAAATACTGGTATTAAATGACTAAACTCTCAATCCTGTCAAATGTCACATGTGTATACATGTAATAAATGTATTGTTGGATGTTAAACAATAACTACAGTTTAAACAAACTACAGTTGTAAAATATCCTGTCACGAAATACTGGACACCGTATTTCAAGCATTCTCATATTAACATCTTAACTCCTGTTAGGGAAAAAGGGATCTCCTTTTCAACACTTCTGGAGATTTTCTCTTTGTAAGTTGAGTTAAGTAGCTTACACTATGTCACGGCATAGACATATAAAATAAACCTGCAAGTAAAGGAAATATATAACATTACCTAAAGCATGAGTTAAAACTTACATCATTAAAAATCAAAAAGAAATTGTAATGGAAAATAAATTGGATTTCTACTGTATAATTAACATTAAACTTTATGTTATGGTGAATAAGTGTAATATGTTTAAAAAGACATCAATGTAGTGAACTATAATTATTTTGAAATAAATTTGACATTTCTGCCTTTCACTGCCACATCTCAATGTACTGGTACTAATCTCAAAAGTCTTGTTTGAGATAGTGGGAAGATGAATGTGGAACACCATGTATTTTATCTGATTATTTTGTGTCTTTTTGGAATAATACACTACTTATGAACTCAAACCAAACAGGTTTTTACATGTTTTCCTACAAGTTCAATTTTAGAAAGAGTGTCACATAAATATATCTTATTTTTGTGGGAATAATTTATGCAAAAAAACAATAGTACTGATTTGTGTTCAGTGTACCACCATATTGAAAATATGTTTGATTGCTTTTCTATTTATTTCCAAAACATGGTTATGTGGTTCATATGTCTAGGGGATGGTGAGAAACAGTATGAAAATCCCCTGTCTCCATCATGATACAAAAGGTCATGTTATTATACAAGTACAAGTAGTGATACAGATTCAAAGGTATTTATCCATATTGTTCAATGCATAAACAAACTCTTTGCATTTGAAACATGTGTTTTAGGAATGTATACTTATATTTGTTTAAATAAAAAATTCATTTGTGAGTAAATATGTTGGCATGCATTAAATGAGCTAGTGCACAAAAGTCCTTTTATATCATTACGGTTAATTCAGTAGAATTATTTGTCACATTAATGCGGAAGTACATTTATTGACAGTAATGGTAGTAGCTGCAGCTCATCACATGACAGAAAGTCTAGATACACTCATAAGCATAAAATTTCAACACCACATAGAACTTACAAGGACAAACATTGTGATTGATACTCACATTCCTCTTCCCGAAGTCAATCTCCAATAAATACCAAAAAACATCAGAAAATGTAAAATCAAAATCAAACAAGAGAACTTCCTGAGCCCTAAATACCAAGGAACTGTTTATCTGCCATCTGATCATTATAATGAAAATGTGGATCGGTATTCAGATTCATCAAGAAGCAGTTCTCCTGTTATCAGAAAACAAAAGAAAGATTTTGACATATCCAAAAAGATAAGTCAGCAAAAGTACACATTTCATTGGGGAATATCAGCAAAATTATGATGGACACAATAGTAGAAGAAATAAACACAAACATTACAGATTGGAATGTTATGGAGATTGTGATGAATTATTTGGTGAACCTTCAAGGAAATATTGCAGAACTAATTGTGAATAGCATTCAAAAAGACTACTAGTTATGATGAAGTGGATAAATTACATAGTAAACACTACAGAATATCCAGAAGCAGGAGTATGTCTAAACCTCGACTAGAGAGAATAGTCATGATGAGTTCAAACGATATAGGTGTGAGGACAACAGAAATGGTTGAAAAGCTGAAGTAGGTCTATGACACCCTGAGGACAGTTTTCAAAGAGTAATGAAGTGAAACAAAAACATCATCAAGAGAAGAAGAGTTCTTCAAAAGTAGAAGTAGATCTAAGTCATTGCGAGGACCATATACAAAACATTATAAATAAAAGGAATATGTCATCAATGGATGAGGAGCTATTCAAAATGCAGAAGTATGTCTAAATCACCACTAAACATAAGAAAACAGAGGCCATTCCAAAAGTAGAAGTATGTCTGGACCACGACGAGAAAAGGAAACTTTTCGAAATGAAAAGAGTACAGGAGCTGTTAAAAAATCAGGAGTAGGTCTAGATCACCACTAAACAAGACTACTGACTGAAATGAAAGGAAAAAATGTATGGAGGAGTACAGGAGGAGTTCAAAAAGTAGTAGTAGAAGTAGGTTCTAGATTGCCACTAGACAAGAATAGAAGAAATGAATGGAAACAAGTTCATAGTCAAGAATACAGGGAACTGTCAAAAAGTAGAAGTAAGTCTAAGACACCCTGATGACAGTATACTAGTCATGAGGAAAGGAAACGAATACATCATGTAAAGTACAGGAGTCGTTCAATAGGCAGAAGTAGGTCTAAGTCAGCAAACTTGAGTGATATTCAAGCCAATATCAAATCAATAGTGAACAGTTTACATTGTCTACCATTGATTCAAGACAGTCACCCAAATGTGATAGACCTCATATTGCAGAAACATGGCAATCAAGGAATGTGAAACACATCATGATGGACAAAATGACAAATTAGAATAATGTCTTGTACACATCATCGACATAGAAGTCCAATGGGATATGTGGTACAGAGTCAAGTAAACATACAAATTATTGTGATGGAAGCCCAAATGGACAATCCAGAAAAAGTTCAAATAATCATAATGCACACTATAGATGAACTCTGTAGATCATTTACCCCTGATCCACATGAAGTCCTGCTAGAATAATAAATCGTAACATACGAAAAAGTCCAAAATGATCAATTGGAAGGGCCATCCAGGAAAAGTTCAGCTACTATTGATGCACAAGAAATTTGTGATGTTAGAATATGGCAACAAACACTGATCAAAACAGAAGTGCTGATTTGACTCATACCAGTAGAAGTACATCAAATGTGG
>CAXANZ010000022.1:0-14019 GCA_963970385.1 Theonella swinhoei
ATTCCTTATGTGTGTGGAGTCCCTGTGAAAATAACACATTCTGTGGCTACATTGGGACTGTCCTGTACATGGTTCAATGGAACTGTCTAGTACACAGTTTAATGGAACTGCCTTTAATGTGACTGTGAATATAGTGAAGTCATCATGCAGGTATGCTGTAGTGTAGTAGGGAGGTAGAATCCCCAGTCTGAAATAGAGGGCATATTTTGGATCTCAAATGTGTACTTTTTACCCCCTGAAATGAGGACACCTCACTAATCAGGACACTTCTGGCCATGAATATCAACATGAGTTGTACAAAACACCCATTAACTAGAGAACAAGGTTGATATATCATAGAGTCAGTAGACTCTATATGTAGGGATGGCGCCGATACGCTCATTAGCCTTAACAAAAGTAACAGTTCAGAACTCCCGAACGCAGATATTTTAAGCCTTTTCAGACAAACTACATGCTCTGCGAGTGCTTCTATACACTATAATACTCTCAAAGTACGTAAAATATACAGCTACAGTGAATCTCGGAAATTTGTAAAAACCCGGATTGTTCATCATTTTCTTCTTCTTCTTTCTAATTCAGTTCAAATGGCCTACCACGAAACTGGGGTTAGTAATCGCTCTAATTCTTTCACGAAAATCATTTATACTGGAGCGTACATGATCCTTGATGCACAAAATCTACATACCTTCTCCCAAAGCCGTCAAACTCTTGGTCTGCAACCTTACAAGTGTTAGTTTTACACGCCATTTTCTTGTTTGCTCACGTTTCGAACACGTGAAGTAAGTTTTGTGCACTAGTGATGCAGACTTTGTGTCCGTCGAGCTGCTGCTGTTTCGAGCGTTTTACTGTGTATATAGGGATTGCTATGGTCTATCCTCATTAAAACCATATATAAGGTTTTTTCATCACTTTCACTTTCAGTTTGCTGCTTACTGGATTTCTGTTAACATAAATATGTAGAAACTAACTGTGATTATAAAATGGTAGATAAAGGGGTTAAATTAACAAAAGTCTATTTTGTAAATTGTTCACCTTCCGACACTACTTCTTCCACTTGAAAAAGCGTAACTCACTAATGGTAACACATTTAAACATGAAATTTTGTACAGTGATATAGTTCCACTGTGGGTATAGTGCATCGTCATGTTAAAACAATGTACTTCTTGTAAAATAAACAAAAATAGCCTCAGGCCATGTATAATAGTGGAGGCCACACAATCCTATATCTGACTAATAAAAGCCCTGCTAAATGTGAAAGTCAGACGTGCTATATACATCAATGTTCTAAAAGGTATGTTGATATACATAGCATGGAGGTTCCGCACATGCGCCGAATCCCGTGCGGTTGCTTTTTTGAGCCTCTGCTTTTAAAGCTTTATATTTTAAAATCAACTTCGTGGGAGATCGTCTTCTGGGTCTGAGTGGAAGGAGAAGCTTTCTGGGAGTGTGGGGTAACACATTTAAACATAAAATTTGGTACAGTGATATAGTGCCACTGTGGGTATAGTGCATCGTCATGTTAAAACAATGTACTTCTTGTAAAATAAACAAAAATAGCCTCAGGCCATGTATAATAGTGGAGGCCACACAATCCTAAATCTGACTAATAAAAGCCCTGCTAAATGTGAAATTTTGTATGATAGCAGAGTTTAATACCTCAATGGTCAACGTTGTGATAAAATCTCTGTAAACAATGTAATAAAACAACAAATAGCCTCAGGCAAGCATTACTGTATCTCACTAACAAAAGCTTCACTAAATGTGGAAATTGGTGTGATGGTAAAGCTTAATACCCCAATGATCAACATTGTGATAAAATCTCTGTAAATCATGTAAATCTTGTACAAAATAGCCTCAGGCAAGCTTAACTGTATCACACAGTACGGTAGTACTGTGTATATAGGGATTGCTATGGTCTATCCCCATTGAAAACCATATATAAGGATATTCTTCATTTTCACTTTCAATTTGAAGTTGATTTCAATTTTAATAATATCAAGGTGAAGAATGTGTAAAAAAATAACCAGTATACAAAAAATTATTGTGTTGTGATGTAAGATGTACATAATATCAGAAAAAATGATTTCTATATTTTGTCCATGTTTTCCATCTTCTTCATCTTCTTCCTCTTCTTCTTGAAGAAGCATAACTCAATAACCACAAAATGAATGAACTTGAATCTTTGCATGTGGAAGTGTATCATTACGTACTGGAGAATAGAGGTATAATTTTGTTAATCCTTGTAGTTCATGTACTACTGATCGTTATCTCTCCCAGCAATGTATAATGAATGAGAATAACTAATGAGCAAAACTCAGCAACCATGGTAACCATCAACCTGAAAGTTAGCATGTGTAGAGATATCATCGCTAGTAGCAACATAACAAAAGCATATGTTATTAACCCTTGTGATTCTTGTAATACTGATGTTAATACTCCTCACAATACAACAATATGTATACATATATAGCGATTACGTAATTTCATTTTGAATGTACGTGCATAGTACACGTACATAGTTAGCCTGCGTCATACAATAAAACAATTATGTAATGAGAAAAGACTCGTTAATGACGTCATTTACACTTGCTGCGCATGCGCAAAAGCTTAACTAGGCGCCGAGTGAACTGGCTGATAGAGAACGTGTTGACGATTTGCACTATAGCAACTAGCATGTAGTACTACATAAGCAAAACGGATGTGAGTTGACATTCTTGTTCCACTCTCACCGTCAGAACAGTGCACACGCGTACAGTGTGTTGGCTCTGCCTCTACGTGTGTACCTCGGTAAGCTTATATACCGTCAGCTGGAGAAACGGCATGCTATTCGATACCTTATACCACCAAGCCAAAGCGCTGGTGACCGATAGTACGTTGCTAGCAGGTTTGCTTATAGTTCTGTAGTTACCAAAGTGTACGCAGCTGCTGCTTGCAACCAAACCACGCCCTCAGTACTAATCACACATTATTATTAATGATGACTACTCGTGAGATACCTCCTGTGCAGTTGAAGCTGCTACTGGCTGCGATCCACTCCAGCCTGTAGTAGGGACATATGTAGTCACTGTTTCCCCATTCACAGCCGAAGTGAGGCATGCAAGGAGTACCACAACTCAACTGGCTAGTAACTGAGCCATGCATATGTCTACATTTTACAAGACGTACATTGCCAGTGTTTACAAAATTTTTAATATGATGATGCACTACCCGGAACTACATCACTGTACCAAGTTTCATGTTTAGATGTGTTACCGTTAGTGAGTTACGCTTGTTCAAGCGGAAGAAGAAGAAGAAGAAGATGAAGAATTCACAAAATGGACTTTTGCTAATTTAACTCCTTTATCATCAATCAAATTATACCATTTTATAATCACAATTAGTTTCTGGGTATAGTTAGACATTCATGTTAACAGAAGTCCAGTAAGTAGCAAACTGAAAGTGAAAGTGATGAAAAACCTTATATATGGTTTTCAATGGGGATAGACCATAGCAATCCCTATATACACAGTACTACCGTACTGTGTGATAAAGATCTGAGATAAAATCCATAAATGAAACAAACCCATTCTGGAAGTGTTGTTGAGGGTTTCAGTTGGTTATATAGGTTCAGACAGAGGGAGATCTGTATGGCAGAGTGAGGAATATTAGAGGATGGTGCACACAAACAGAGGTACTGTATATACACACATACATGCCCATAAGTGACTCAGCATTGCTTACATATAACTAGACGAATGCTTACAGCATTGTGGGTGAACCCACTTAGCCATAAGTTGAATATTGTGTGCATGTACATGACAATGATATTTGGTATTTGGTGATAATGTAGAAATGTTTCCAGTGTTACAACTAGGTGTACCTGCTCCATTCACCCTATGACTCTATCATCTCACCTGATATGTCAGACAACTGAGTTCAGGTAAGATAAAGGCAAAATGCGTGGCTTTGTTTGGTAGAATGCAAGATCTGGGAAGGTAGAAGATGAAGGAAGTTTAGGGGACAGAAGGGAAAAAGGATCAGTTAGAACACACATTTGTAATGGAGAGTTGTCACAGCTACACACAGTCTTCAAGTTATTGACTTAGTGCACAAGGTACATAATAATTATTTCATGTAGAATCTAACAACACTTCTATTGTAGACAGATATATCATTTAGAGGGTGGCTAAGCGTGATTGTTTTTTGACCTGCAGCTGCATCATCCCTTAGTGGATGTGATAGCACCTGCACATTGTAGTACAAAGTGATGTGCACTCTTGTTAACTGCATGATATGAGTATGCAGTCTGTCAGTGAGTGACTCATCCAACCCAAGTGTGCAACAGTGACATATCTCTAGCTGCACTATTCAGGGGTATGCTATAGCTACATCTGCACATTCTGTATCTGTGCTTTTCTCATAGGTAGAGTTTACATCATTGCTCAGCAAGGCATCCACGTCACCTTGTCAACATAGTGATTTTCTTGTAGTTGCCAGAACACACTGTGTACATCACGCAGGGACTACAGGAAATACTCAGTTGACTTTGGCAACCACCACTACTAATTGGAACAAGCTGCCTTTAAGACCCTCAGAGGAAAATCACATTGTCTAAGGCATGCCTATCTTCTTGTATTGGCTTATCAAAGGCTGCCTTCTAGGTCAGAATGGCATCAACAGTAACCGGTTCACACTGACTAGAGCACTCCCATTCTTTCTCTGTACATGTGCACATGCAACATTTGTCATCAGTGTGGGAGTTCTTCAGCTACAACGCACTGGTCATCCTCATTAATAGGTATGTCTCTATTTATGTGCTGGCAAGCCAAAAATGGCTCTGAGTCCATAGTGTGACACCCTTGACCAAAGTCCTACCTTTGAGTTCTGTGGATCTAATGCTCTTGAGCAAAAATCCAGCAGGCTCTTTATGGACTTACACAGCTTTGTTTAGCAGTCTCCTAGCTGTTATCTACACATGGTCCTCCCCAACACCCTGGGCATTTGTTTGACTACCTTCATGAAAAGGACATTAGTAGCTACATGGCCGATGTATATTACCTGAAAGTTATTGCAATTGTGAATCGAAGCAGTAGCGAAGGGCCTTCAGGACATACAAACTGACGGGACTCTGTATTTATGAGAAAAGATAAAAGTGGATACCAAACTACAGTAAAACTGACGTACCTGAGAGTGATTGTACTGCCGGGGTGAAATAGTCTGACGAATGAAAAAGCGCAGCAAACTTGAGCGCAGAGAAGTGTCAAAATAACGCCGATGAACATCAAGAAGACGAACAGCGCGGCTAAAAGCAGCACATAGACTAGCAGCCCGCTTTACGTGTGTAACCTGTAATAACTGTAGCGTTCAGGAGCTATGAGCCGTTTCATCTGGTAAAGGGGCGTGTCCGTGTCGGCGCCATCCCCAGGCTACATAGAGAGATGTCTGAAAAGGCTTATAACTGTAGCGTTCAGGAGCTATGAGCCATTTTATCTGGTAAAAGGGCGTGTCCGTGTCGGCACCATCCCTACATAGAGAGTCTACCGACTCTCTGATAATACATGTATAGATCTATACGTGACAGTGTGGCGTAGCAAGACATTATTATTATTATAAGCTCGCGTTTCGCGGATTTTCTTGCGAAAAAGGGGGGTTCGTCCGAACTCCGTCGAACCTCCCCTCGGATCGCTACGGGCCTGCTAGATCACTATGTACATCAATATGTCCTGTAATTAGACTGTGTGTGTGATATGAGTGCCAAGTTCTATCTGACTGTCGAGTGAAGATTTTGAGAATACCAATAATGTGGGTTTACATCAAAAGGATATTTGTCTACACATTGTACAGTGTGGCACTCAAATCCGGAGACGGTTGGCTAGATGTGCTCTTATTTCGTTACAGCTTGAGACAGCAAAAGCTATATCCTTTACTCAAATGAAAGAATTGAGGGGGTTGAATGTGTGTGCATTGGAACTATCTGGTATATTGATACTGTGATAGTCTAAACCATTTGGTGAGACACTGTATACGGCTTATGTTCAGAAGCTTAAAGTTATAACAAGCTCAGACCTTTGGCTATGAGTTAGTGTGTAATCTGACATAATATGCTATGTATAATTTTGTTACTCTGAGCAGGGATGAAGGACCCAGTTCACATATGCTGTTTTGAATACTGAGTTTCATCATATGCATGAACCCACAAAGTACCATATATATGTACCCCATGAGGTAATAACCTGCATCAAAGGCTCTGTATGTGCCTCTGTGAAATTTTATACACATACTTGCAATTGAGATATAACGTATTTTGATTGATGTGCTAGGAGGAGTGGTGCTCTGCTTTCAGATGCACATAGCAACCTTGAAATGTTTTCACAACAAGGTATACACTGTATTAATATTATTACTAGAGATTTTCTCTAAACAGGACACCTTTACATGACTACACATCTTGACAATCAGGAGAGCTTTCTACCCAATCTAAGGTGTGCCATGCTAGAGATGTTTCACTGTTTACTGCCGAGAATATAAATCAGTAGAGCTAGTTATACTATTTCGCCTGTCCCAATACGCATGTAAATACTAAAAGGGGTTACGCATGTTATTATTGCTGTATTCTATCGTAGATATTATAAGTTACATGTCTATAATGATATCTATAATGCTATGGATATATCATCCCCTGTCTTTGCCTGCATACTACACCTTGTTCTATCCTTTTTGCACTTCAGCGTGATAAATGATATTTGACCTTTAGTGCACTCCACCTTTTTCAGCTCTTGTGTCTATAGTACGATTACTAGTTATCTCTACGTCCGTACATCAGCACATATGAAGTTTATCTAGTGTACAGTTCCACGTGAATAGCTACTTCCTATGCAAAGTTATGACAAATGAAACAGGGGTGTAGTCTCTGTGGGTACACTTCCAGCTTCCTTCACCAACAGGAGTAAGACTTTTACTGTATGTAATAGTGATGTGTAGCTATATGTAGCAGTAAAGAAATATTGTGTCCATTGCTGTGTTCATAAGATATGATTTAAAAAATTATGTCAGATAGCACTTCTCAAAAGCAACACTACATCAAAGTAATACATAAACACCATCTTATTGAAAAGTCAACTCTCTCCACATCATGGCCACTGGCAATAGATGTCATGAAGGTCCTTGTGGACTCTGTTAGTAGAATACACGCATCAAGGTACACACACCCAGAGAGATTCAGCAGTGAGCTGCATCAAGGTACACACACCCAGAGAGATTCAGCAGTGAGCTGCATCAAAGTACACACACCCAGCAGTGAGCTACACACCTTCCTGTGTAAGTCAGGTAAGAGAAAACTGTGTGTATCTGCTATGCGTGTTATATGCACAACATTCATAACTCCACATTCACACCACACTGGAAGACAAAACCTAGCAACACAAGAAGTAGATGTGGTATTGAATGTTATGAGGCTACATCAATAAAGTGCACACATTTAGCATCTAAGAAAGAGGTTGAACACACTTTAAATCAGATGGTAACGGCACTTACAGTGGAAAATGCAAGCATTCCCATATCTCTCTGCCAGACCCATTACAACATCACTTCCTGTTTGCCTTTGTACTTACAAAAGCACTAATATGTCCCTCAGTTCCACAACATCACCTTCTATTCTATTTCCCTCACAGTGCACACACATTTTGTACAGTAGTCAATGATGATTGAGACCTTACATTATTTGGCTTGGGTACATTTTCAGCTTCCTTAGAACAGAGCCTAATAATGAACATAACCTTATAGACCATTAAATTTGCATCAATTTCATACCCCCAATACCTGTTTACCACGGCAAAAAAGCCACAGAGAAGCTTCAAAAATCTGAAAACAATTTTGGGCTGGCTATCGAAACTGTTTCACTACAATCACTACAACACAAAAGAACTCACCGCATTCTACTGGCTTTTCTGCGCCAATCAAACAATAAAAAACTGCGTGCACTTTTGTGTCGCTTGACTCGCTAGTAGTGGTGGATCTGGCTTCCTCACTACATATCTTTGTAGTAGTAGAAGTAAGTATGTATGTCAGCAGTGGCGTAGACAGGATTTTGAGGGAGGGGGCTAGCGCTTCGGAATTTTCGGGCGGAAGCCACACCTCTTTATTGCGCGAGCGACTACGCACAGTCGCCAACGCTACGTACTATGGCAGAGGAGATTGGACACGATATTTGCCGGTCTCGTGATCTGTACGCGGACGCGTGATTATAAGGCTTTCTTATGGCCATATCCAATGTAAAATCAAGAAAGGTCAGTTTAGTAGCCTTACCCCGCGACAACTAGCAAGGTTAGTATATTATTCTAAACCCCTACGTTAGTAGATTCCGAATATGTAGTCATCTGCATCCAGCCCCTACTTTCCAGGAGCCGTAATCGCCCAGAAACGATTGCTGACTTCGTGTATCATAGCAGTTACGACTGGAAAACTAGGGACAGTGTAGGAATGCTTTTCGCCCTTCTGTAGGATTATGACTACTTCATGCTTGCTCCTGCTAGCCCTGAGCCATATCCAATGCAGCAGAGGGGCGCGTACAACACAGAGTGCATCACGTGAGATTTGTTGCGTCCAACCTCCTCTGGTACTATGGCAAGAGAGAGAACGCCGTGCCCGTGAAACTGCTAAGAAGAGGCTCGTCCGAACGGCGCGATTTACTATGTACATTCGTACAATCCGCAATTCTAACGACCAATCATTTTCATGACTCGTTCCCGCTCGCCAAAAATGCTCTGCATTGATCTAGTCTTAAACTATTTGTTGAAGTTCCCTTCTGTTATTTGACGACGTATCGCAATCAAACATATGGCGAAGTGCGTAATATTGACTCATGCGCACTGACACGGAAAAAACAGTTTTACAGTTGAAAATATTATGCAGTGATGAAATAGGTTACAGTAAAATTATCATGCTGCCAGGATTCTTGACAACCAATTATTCAAAAGTTGCATGTGTCACTTCATCCAGGTATGGTTACCTCACTTTGATCTTTCTCTAGATCTGAGGTGTCTCTGATCACCTCATGGTGTGTAGTGCTAACTACTGCTATCCTTCCAAGAATTAAGGTCAAATATTCTTACAGCAGAAAGGCTATTTACTACATTTTCTCTATCTACTTGTGTGATGTAGTAAATTAGTAGTGGATATCACTAATTACCATTCTGCTGGCCTGGGATTTCATTCCAATTATTCAAAGGTTGTAGCAATTAGTGTTACACACCAAGAGGGGATCACAGTAGCCTCAGTGAAGATGCAACTGAGAGCCCATACCATGGGTAAACGTTTTTACAGTGCAATACTTCATTTGAATTTCTGCTTATATAATACACATGTACACTTACATTACAGCATGATATAAATTAACATAAGCAGTTTACCTGACAGTATATTGTACTAATTGGAAATAACATAAAATACACATGTACACTTATGTTAAAGCACAATAAATATAAATTTACACTAAGCAGCTGCTAATTTGCATGATAATTATCCTTCGATAAGTGCATGACATCATTTCTCATATCCCGTAAGTTGGGACACTTTCAATACTTCCAGTCATCTCACTTTCTCTGCCAACTTCAGTGTCTGATTTCATCTGTCTCTCAAGAGCAGCTTGTTCCCTCTCAAGAGCAGCCTGTTCATACAGCTCCCAGTCATTGTTTGGTTCCTTCTCACCAGCACAGCATGCCATCATTCTGTGACTGCATTTGACAATTACGACAACTCTATAGAGAACTAGTCCAAGGAATTGGGCCAATGCTATTGCAATGAGAGTGAATGATGCAATGGTAATGTTACCATCGGAAATGAATAACTTGGTTACATTCAAAATGGCTAGGTTTAGAAGAAATCCAGTACCAAATGTCCCTACAGCAATACTCCGATAGACTTTCTGTCCCCAAAATGTGAGCAGTATACTCAATATGGCAGTAGAGAACTCCACAATCCCAGTGGTATTATCAGGAATAATTGCTGATATCAGAAGATTAGCTGCTCTAACAAGGAGAAGAAACCCAAACCAGTAGCGATGCTTGTCCTTGAAGGCTGCAAAGTGGGCATCCAGAAATGGTTTGAGATTCAGGAGCATGTGTGTGATGATATGGCAGTTGAGTCTGTGCAGCCACTGTCCTAGCAGTAGAAGAAGAGTGTAGGGAAACCACAGGAAGACTAGGGCAGCAACAGCCACACAAAACAGGGGAATATGTTTAGGGCCAAGGTAGTCCAGATTGCCATCAGCTGACCACACTAACTTCTGTCCTTGTGTAGTATAGAGTGTTGTGTAGGACATGGCTGTAATGATAGTATTGAAGAGTTTGGCATAAGAGAGGAGAAAGAGGGTGGCAAGTACTGGAACACCATTGTTCCCCATTACCTTGGCAACTCTGTCACTGTACTTGGCAATGATGATGATGAGACCTGCAATGGCCCATATGTAGAGAGGAAACACAAACTGGAGCCATGTCTTACTGTAGGCAGTGAGTCCATTGAAGAAACAGGTTTCTATTCCAATGTCCAGATTGAGCCAAGCAATGAACAAAGTCACTGGATAAGCACTTGTTTGACTGTAGTATAGGTGCTTATTGGCACTGACTACATTGACATAGAATATTAATTCATTCATTGTTCCCTGAGATATAGTCAAGTCCAGTAATTTGATGAAAAATACAAGGAGCAACCCAGCCATGGCAAAAGGCAGGAGGAGAGAGATGTAGACATTAGAACAACGTAGACACTGATTAGTTCCCAAGGCTAGACTGAGACCAGGCTGACATCCTCCACATAGAACACCAGAGTGGTACAAGTTACACTGATTGTCAGTAGTACTGAAATTGATGTAATCACTTTTTGATTCCTGTGCAGTCAATTTGACTTTTGTAAGTTCACTTTTGCAATAATTGTAAGGACAGTATTTTGAAGCTGCTACAGTATTGTTGCCATATGTTCCCACCCACACCAGTCCATCACGACTGATGGTCTGATGTTGTATGTCACATGTAACTCGTGGCATCTGTTGCAGAAGATGATTGCAGTCACATTTGAAAGGTGGATTTCTAGAAAGAGCAAATCCAAGAGGACATGAACGAAATGAAATATTGATGAATATAGGATAGCTGTAGATTTCATTGGGGAATACAAACCTCCTATTATCCCAATCAAACTTTAAAAAGTTATTAACAAATACTTCACTATAGTTAGAGATCGAATCATATGCTTCCTTGAAAAACATGATTATTAGCTTTTCATATAGCTCATCTAAATAGTTTGGTTCTTCATTAAGCACGGTCCATGATTTGTTTAGTTTGTGATTGTCATCTGTGGTCATGGGTTCTAACACTTCTGCATTGTTTGTTTTAAGTGTCAAAATTGCAGTACAGTTTTCACCTCCACTTGTGTAAAGTGTATATCTAAGATCTGCACACTGGCCATTGTTAACAAATGTACTCTTCTGTCCTTGTTCAAGTTGTATGGAACATGTAGTGTAGTCCTGGAGAAACTGTGGTATTACAGAGCCTGTCACAGTGCCAAAGTCTTGTCCTACAACTACTGCAGGTAGTGTGATGGTCTGTCCAGGGTAGATGTTACGTGTTATGGGATCAGCCACAGTCAGACAGTCGGGCTGTCCATCATGACATAGACACACACGAGATGGTTCAGAAGAAATAGTAGACAGGCCATTCTGTTGGGACATGTTAGATATATTTTGGAAGCTAAGTAAACAGTTCCAATCTCCATCATAACCCATTGCCACTAGCCCTCCATAGACAACATCTCCACCTTTGTCTGCTGTGTTGTTTGTAAAGATGAGCCTTGCCTGTGATCTATTACCTTTTACAGATAGAAAACACTTGGTTCTTGGAGTGACTCCCTGAGTGACTGTAGATGAACTTACTATATCATAAGTTCTGCTATAGTATTCATCAGTAAGTATGTAGATGGCTCCTCCATAATCAACAGCATGATTATTTTGAAAACAAACAGTGCTGGTCTCAGAGATCACTAACACACTACTACTGACAAAAAGTAGAGCTGCTCCTAACAGTGCACGGTTATCAGAAAATATGATTTGCTCCTCTGCTATAATCTTGGAACCAATTGCTCGTATAGAAGTGATAGTGTTCCTAGTGAAAATGCAATTAGACATGATTAAAGTGCACTCATATAACTCAATGACAGCTGGCACAGTATTTGTGGCAATGTAAGAAGTAGGTAATGCAATGATATCAGAGAATGTGGAGAATTCCAGTTGAATATTATCAGAGGATAAGAATGTGATTTGATTGTCCACATTGTGATTAACTGATATATTCCTCAATACAATATTTTGAAAATGGTTTTCTATTACTATTCCAACATTTTGGTTATATGTTGCATTTATATCTATAAGAATTGTGTTAGTACATTTTGAATTAAGTATTCCTTCCTCCATATTATTTATTGCATATACATTCGTCATTCTCGTGTTTTCACATAAGTAAAAGAACATTCCAACATCTTGATTATTTGTTGTAGATGTATTTATCATTCTTGTGTTCTTACATGAGTAAAGGAGCATTCCACGCCATTGATTATTTATTGCAGATATATTCATTATTGTTGTGTTCTCACATAAGTAAAAAGCCATTCCATTATCTTGATTATTTATTGCAGATATATTCATTATTGTTGTGTTCTCACATAAGTAAAAAGTCATTCCATCATTTTGATTATTTATTGCAGATATATTCATAATTGTTGTGTTCTTACATGAGTTAAAGTACATTCCATAAACTTGATTATTTATTGCAGATATATTCGTCATTGTTGTGTTCTCACATGAGTAAAAGGCCATTCCACCATATTGATTATTTACTATAGATATATCCTTCAAACTCACACTATTACATGAAATCAAATCCATTCCATCCTGCTGATTGTTAGTTGCAGATATGCTAGTCAAAGTTGTGTTATTACATGACTCCAAATACATTCCATTCTCCATGTTGTTAGAGAGGGTAGTGTTGGATATGTCTATTGCATCACTGTTGATAATCACCATCCCAGAATTCTGACAGTTATCAAATGATGAATTTATAATACTAACTTTGTTTGTGTTCTCTATTCTAATCCCATTATAAAGATTGCCAACTTGTAATCCATCCATGTAAAGATGACTGGTTTCATTTACTGTAACTCCTGCAGCAAGTGAATCATTCCCTTGAATGCTATGAATGTGAAGTTGCAAGTGTACATCAGTACTTTGTTCTACAATGACTCCTGAGACATTGGGTGTCCACATTTCTAAACTGATGTCATTAATAACCACATTAGTTACATTGATCATCTCGATAGCTGATTGAGTGTATATGCAATGGTTTAATGATTCATTCCCACAGGAAACCTGGACAAGTAGTTGTGAGTACATACCACTTCCAGAAGTGCTTGATTTCAGGGTGACATTTTGTACATTGTTGATGTGTAGTGGTCTCTTTAAAACATGTTTTCCAGGCAAAAAGTTGAGCACTGTGTTGGACTGTATGTAGTGGCTGGTGTTGTTCATGTAGTGATTGAGAGTAAGACATGGCTGACCAGGACATGAGGTATTGGTAGTGAGTGCAGTGGGCCTGATGTAATACTCAGCTGACTCACACAGAGAGATTACTGGGAGTAATAGTACCAGTAGCAGCAGATAGAAACTCCATCGAGCCATTGCTCTGTGAAATTTTCAGTTGGTAGACAAACTTAACAAGCTATTTACATATATACTTGATATTTTGCCAACAAAACTTCCAATTCTAATCCACTTAATACCTTAACATGTGTAACTCCTCCCTACATCTCTTTATTATGGAGTTATGCATGTTGTATGCCCTTATTCCCTGTCTTGCTGCACTTGTTTCTCTGACATTTGGCACTGTCTAACCTACATCCTTTAGTATGTTAATTTATAGGCCCTGACATGTGGTTAATTTCCTTGAAGCTCTAAAAGTTCCACACTCTGATAAAAATATGTGGTTGTTTTGACCATGAAGG
>CAXANZ010000023.1:0-27101 GCA_963970385.1 Theonella swinhoei
ACTACATGCTACCAGGAGGTAGCACCATTCTACGCGGGGGAGGGTGAACCATAAGCTTGGGACCCCAACCCCGCACCACAATTTTGGTGTCATCAATTTTGTTACTATGTTTGGGCGTTTCAAGATTGTTTAGTGCACAATGTTATTATAATCTTTATACCTTTGCATCGCGTGAGCATGGAACTGCTGCAGCACAACAATGTCTAATGGCCAGTTATAGAAACAACGAGTTTATTCAAACAGAAACCAACGTTTTGAAAACTAACATGTGAACGTTAAAGGCTGTTACGCGTGTCGGGTTACTTGCGGGACTTCTTCTTCTTAGCCTTCTTCTTATGCTGAGTGCGGCACCTGGTAGACTCGGCCGGAGCCTCCTGGCTCGCGCCAGTTGCGCGAGTTATGCGCCTATCACTGGCTTGGGAGTCTTGGGAGGCCTGGCCAGCCGGTTGGGATTTCTCAGAACGGCTGCTTTTCTTCTTTTTACTCACGTGCTTGGATTCAGGAACACCCTTCTTAGGCAAACACCCACCGGGCGCACTTTCCTGCGATGGCGTAATAAGAGTGGTCAACCCGGGGCATTCCTTGATGTGTTCCTTCATCTTTTGAACAGAAGAAGTTACGGCACTGAGACAGGAGCCACATCCGAAGCTCGTGTCGTAATGTGCGCAGGACAATATGGTTGAGATACACCGGATCGTTTTGGACGGTATATGCGCAAAATGGACAGCACGACATGCATGCGCCGGGCCCATCCTTGGCATCACCAGATTGGTAGATATGGATTCAGACAAGCGCATTTCATGTATGCAGTTCCTGCAACAAACCCAAGGCAGTAACAGTCCCACCTAGGAAAACCATTAGGACATACCGCCGTGGCTTTGTGCTGGCCAGGAGCACTAGCCTCTTTACATGCTCTGTTGTAGCCGGTAATATTGGACTCGAAGGCAAAGACATGTTGGGGTCCGTGCGGTAAAAGCGGCATAGCCCATAAGTATTGGTCGGAGAGGTCAGTGGCTGGAATACCCCGCGTTCCTCCATGTAGGAAACAGGGGGCCAAGAGGGTCAGGATTTTTGGGCCTTTTCTTCCGTCCGTATAGTCGTTTACTGTTTGGTCCCGCTCTTCTATGCCCTCGACACCATCACTAGTCTGCTTCTCTTTCACGCGGCATAAGCCGTGTCACTTTTGTGCGCATAGGCACGTGCTTTGCGTTGCGAGTTTCATCATCGTCAGAGGCTGAAATATCGAGCAGAGGTATGCTCCCCTGGGACACATCCGCTTCATCGGTGGAGTATGACGCGTCATGCTCGCCCTCACTTGCTTGATCCCCAGAGAGAACCTCAATACTTCCGACAGACGCTGCGGCTGAGCGAACTGATCGAGCGCCCGCACTGGCTTTGGACCTAGCCGGGGACCCACTCTGGGACCTGCTGCCACTACCGGATCCAGAACTCAACCCCGATGAACTCGATGAACTTGAGCGGCTTCCCCTGGATCTGCATCCTGATGCCGAGCTCCCACTGGAGGAGGTGCCAGATTGCGATCGCTGTGGAGAGGGGGATCTAGCACGTTTGCGCTTGGAGGGAGAATGTACTGCAGGCGGGGAGCAAGCAGGAAGACCTTGCAATGGAATTGCCTCAGGTGCTGTGGAGGTGGAGGCGGCAGGGATAACCCTCGCTTTACTGACTGGCCGACATTGAGAACTACGGATGATGGCATCCTTCAAAACGTCCCTGGCCCTTCGGCCACCATCAAAAGATGGAGCGTGAGGAAGATTCAAGTTGTGAAGCCCCAACCAGGGTTGTGCGTAAGCCGCGGGAGAGAATCCGCAAGTGAGGGGTGATTGACTTTGGTAGGAAAGATTAGGAGGCAGTGAAGGCAGTGTATCTAGAAGACGGAATAGAATGTCGAGGAAGGCACAGACTGGTGCCCCAGTGTCCTCCACTATTTGAAAAATGGTGGTCCATATGCGTTCCCTGTTCACGGATCCAACCTCCAACTTTGTTTGGAACACGTTCAACTTTCCCTCGTAGTCAAGAACATGTTGGAATAGAGTCTCATTGGCCCATGACCATGCCTTGTTTGCCGCATCGACAATTTCCTCCATGGCCTTGTCACAGATGTCAGGAGGCTCCTCATCAGACCAAAGTATTTGGTAAAGGGCAGAAAAACATTTGGGACGCGTACTGGCCACGCCTCATGACTGGTGGACTGGGCCTGAGTACGGAACAAGACCTCCCTGCTGGAAAGTTTAATGAATTCCCAAGTGATTCACTCCTTCAGGTGTCACCCTTCACACGCTAGGTTGAAAATGGTCTTGGTATGATCTGCTGTCAGCTGTAAGGCGGAGGCAGGTGTGCAAGTTTGTGGTATGGGGCCAGCCACAGATGAAGTGGCTGCTGGAATGGGGATGCCCACGGAAGGAAGGGAACGAGCATCTTCCTCCCCCAAGTCTAGTGGAGGAAGCGAGCATTGGCTGTGGTCGAAAGATAGCCTGGCAGGGACACTTTCAACAGAGGCTGGCTTAAGGGATACGGCTAAGGGTGTAGAGTGCAACATGGGTGGAGGTGGCAAAGGTCGACGTTCAGGAGTGTGAGCCTGCCTTTGGCCGCACGGCAGGCTGGTGCTGGTCCCGTGCCGCTGCTTTACTTTGCGGTCGTCGAAGCTGCTGTCATGCCCACGCGAACATCCACGCTTATTGGTGCTGCTGTCCTCATCGTCGCGGTCTCTGCATCGTGGACAATGTCCATGGGCTCGGTCTGAACCATGTCGGATGTCTCCCTTCCTGGACTTCTCACGTTCCCCTTCGTGATTCTTATCGCAGTCCTTGTCACTGGACCTGCCACTGTCTTTACCTGGGTGCTCTGCAGACCATGGTTTCTGTTCCGAACTATGCCCAAGGTGCCTCTCCCACATGGTGCTTGTGTCGGCGGTGCTGGAATGGCGGTCTGAATAACTATCAGAAAGAACGGACTCCTCATCCTGGTCCGTCATCAAAGACTGCTTCATGCCTTCCGTTTTGGTTTCTGGAGGTGGCGCACCAAGTGCGGCGGACACAACTCTGCCCCGAGACGATGTTACCAGAGGTGGAAAAAGCAGCAGGTGCTCAGGCGCGGGCGGAGGGGTCAGAATCCCCAACTCCTTCAATTGGGTTACTTCCTCGGCAGTGAACAATGCCAAATCTCCTGGGAAACTGGGAAGATGGGATCCATATCTCGGAAGGACCCAACAGTCTGCAACGGGCATCCTGTCCCGTGGCTGGATCGACCGGCAGACCTGCATGGTTGTGCGGGACAACTAGCTCTGGAAATAGCTTGGGGCTGTACTGCACACCCCATGGGATCAGAAGGTGGCCACCCTTGATGCGCTTCCTCTCCGATGGTTCCCAATTCGGCATGGACAATAGCCATCTCACTATCATCTTCTCAGACACCGTGACATACCAATGGTTTTCAGGGTCGCGAGACATCATTCTGGAGGGATCTTTATCCTGGTACTCGGCCACATATGCCACACAATAAGGAGGCTCCGTGGGGAAGGCCATGTGCCCGCCATAGTTCGCGATGAGCATCATATAAGCCCGCCGGTGGGGGCGTTGTTTATCTCCCTCCAATTTCAGAACAGACCGGATGGACTTTAGCACTGTGCCTACGGACGACACGTCCCCCACCAGGGCCTTGACCTGCGGATCACGCAGCTGATTCCAACATTCTCAATGTCCTGGAGATGCCGGCCAGGGAGGATGGTGATAAGTATGGCAGTCATTTGGCTGCAGTAGTGGGGAGCCAGATGGTCTGGGTTGAACGCCCCATCCTCGATGTAATGCAGGAATGTGCTGAGTTGGACAGAGTGCATTTTTATGGTGGTTTGCAACTCAGCAAAGCGGACGTCCCCCAGACGAAGGCCCGCTTCACTCTTCAGTATCGAATCATCGAACTGACACCTAAGTTCTAGTTCTTCTAGAGCATCCCTAAATGACCACATTGCCATCTGAATCAAAAAGGGAAGAATTACTCGACGAGTTTCTATGCGGTGATGCAAAAAGTGTGGTGCAAGGAGTATAAGAACGCTTGAAAACACTTACCATGAATAGGTGGTCAACGCGGCAAAGGAATGGTGAACAAAATCTAATATAGTCGCGGTAGTAAAGCTTCAGTAACCTTATGAGATGTTACCTCTTCAAAATCTGGATGAAGAATGACAAAATGGTGGTATATTTTGTAACTTATGCACATGCACGAAGATATTTTGGCAGTCGAGCAGCTGATTGGATAACTCATAGAGTGGGAGGAGCCTCGCCAGGAAGTGAAGTGACGAAATGATGACGTCATGGGAAAACCCAAGGATTTCCCATGGAGACTATAAAAAGGCGGAGTGAGTTGCTTGATCGACCATAACCACTCAGAGATGGCTTCAGAAATATTTCTAGCAGTTTTTCGTGCGCGTTTTGATGCGCTCTATGATGCGTCAAATGAATCTGGTTTGAGATGGTGGATCAACGAAACATATGAGATTTTATCGCGCCTACGTTCATACGCGGCAACCATTCAACCCGTGTATGGTACGGCGCGAAGGACACCGCCCGAAGGTACTCCTGTGGATATGGAGGAATTCTTTCACATTTGCCACGACCTGACAGATATGGATCACGATGGGCACGTTGTTCTTTGCTATGAACTCATGATAGAAGCAGAGCGTCGTTTTAGAATAAAGTGAGGTGGTGGTGCGGGACGCCGCTGCCCGACATCAACAACTAGCAACGCCACTCCATGCCCACCTGAAAAATTGGAAGATGTTGCCTGGAACAAGCCGGACAGTAAAACATTGGAGCGCCTGGTGTGGTCGGTCTATGACGGAATACTGTTGCCGGGGCCTACGCCGAAGCTGACAGGCCCCGAGTCCTATAATCAGGTCACCAGGTGCCTCACCAGTAAAGTTTTCAGAGGGTGCAAGTGCACTGCCCGACACGTACGTCAGCCCAATTTGATGAGCCAAGTCCAGTCAGGGTACGTTCAGTTGTCTTCGCCATGCCCCCAAGTGGGGTGGCAAAAAGTCGGAGGCCGCTGAGGCCATGGATACAAGTCCTCGTAAAGTTGACCCGACATAAGATGGAGCTGTGGGAGGACAGATAGAAGAAGACCCAAACACGCATCCCATGGCATGGATGCGTGACCGCCAGAATTCTTACAGTGACGAGGAGATCCACTTCTGGCCTTTACACCGCCCACTCACGGATGGTGGAGGGATGAACACCAGGCATCTTGTGCGACATTTGCTGTCCACCTGGCAATGGTCAGCCACCATTGAGACACGGCCTGCCCTCCCGCCCCAAGCAACATGGAGATAGGGCGTTGGCTACCCCTGGACAGACAGGGAAATAAAGAAGACATATGGGTGGAGGTGTACTGCGGCTCCTTACAACGTGTGGCGGAGGCATCCATTGGATGCTCCTGGGAGACTGAAGGTGAGGGGATGGTCCCGAAGATGAGCCTCTGGTGCTGGCATTTCTAACAACAACGGGGAGAAGTGTGAATCCGTTATCGGCGAGAGAGTGTTGGCCAGCCAAAAATGATATAATTCCAAGACAGCCCATGAACCCGTTACGGGCTCGCATAACACACTGCTTGGATAAGGCGGCCACACAAAGCCCTTCTGCCCTAGCATGGGACATGTTCGCGTGGCCCGAATCTAATAGGAACTTTTGGAAGGAAGACTGCCTCACTTATTCGGCGGGGTCAATGGTGGACTTGAGCACTCGGATGCCCGGAGTGCGTCTAAACTTGCGCGACTGGGATGGGAACAACCAGGGGTGGCCAGGGTCCTCAGATACGAGGGCCACATGCTTGTGTATGATCCACACACCAACGGCATGGGGTGGGTCACCATGAAAGGCGTCCCTGCCTCCCTTACCGAGGTAGAGGCACAGTCAGCGGAGGAGTTAAGAAACTTCTATCCCGCCCCGCGCGTGACGCGTGAAGAACAACAAGCCACCTGGTCACCCCTTGAGGAAGTTGCAGTAAGTCACGAACCGCCAAAGGCAGAGATGCCAAGACGAAAAACAGGAACTGTGGAGGCAAACGTGGACTGGGATACGGATGACGTACAAGACCGGTCTCGCTCACCTAGCCCTTCTGCAGGTATCGGTGCTATCACGCTGGGTGAGTCCACAGAGGATGTATCTCCCCGGGACAGGATACACGCCTCGTGACGGACCGCGTCATTGAACCTGGGGCGGTGCCGCCTCAGGAGAACGCGCCGGTAGCAGAGGAGAAATCACCGGTTGATGCCCCCTCAGATGACCAACCGACTGAATTTTGTGAGGGTGATGTGGTGGATTTGTATGCCAGCACAGAAGAACTATAAAGTGTTATTGTTGATATAAAGTGTCCTACAATATACGAGACGAAATCATGGAACATTCCGCGCGACGAAATCATAAAGTTTTCTATGATATACACGACAAATTCAAAGCGATCATGCTAACTGCTATCTAGTATTTGTTAAACTGCTATTCGAGTATTTTTAATGTAATAAAGCGGTTGTAGGCTCTAGAAACGAGGGCGTTTCCAAATACACGGGGGAGGGTGTGACATGCGGGATACAATTTTATTTTTCGGTTATAACGCGTCCAAAGACGCGTTGTCTCAGGTAGTGTAAACGCGGGGCCACGATGTTACGTCAGGACGTTACGTCGTGTACCCGTTATGACGTCACATTCTGATGTCATTCATGACGTCACACGGCACATGCGCCAAGGCTATAAAACAGCCTGGTGCCGCGTCGTGGGGGACACACTGGTCCAACTCTTGCTGGGAGATACACATGCATGCATGAATAGACGCGCTGGTGCGCCCATTGAGAGAGCCTACTTCCTTCAAATATAGCTGATTGGGTTGTTCTAATTCGCCCGTGTGCGTCCGCATTCATAGACGCACCCATAACACTCTGAGAACGGCCCGGGAATGCTGTGTTCTTCCTAAGGAGTACCGCCTCCACAGGACTGTTGTGCCTTTTGGTTGGTGCCCGTGTGCACTATTTATAGAGTTGTTTACATCTCCGGAAACATAGTGCTGCTGCGGCGACATACATTATTTCTGCGCGGCGCATGTCACATATATATGTTTAATTTAGTTCAATTTCTGTTCATTCTGTTTTAATTACTTGATAATTGGCAAATTCTTATAACCCTGAATTTACCCTTACATTCCAGGGATGTTATATAACCGCTATGGTTTTTGGGCCTTGTTCTGGTGTAAGAATCTTTTCCCGAGTTTATTTTTCATTTTAAAACCAAATTTTAATTACTTGCTAATTGTTCAAGTTAATTATAACAACCAAAAATATTCAGTACACCAAAGGGTTAACAGAAACATAAAGGGTTACTCCTGCAGCAGATTAACTTTCAACCAATTAGACCCCACTTAGTTGAAACATTGCCCACCATGAAAAAGTCTCAGACTGTGAGGCAGACAGAATGTCTTGGGGAAAAATTGATAAACACTCTCTCTGCAAAGATCCAAGAGCACCAATAGCACTACATATGTTACACCTTATGTTTTAAATAAATTTAATTTAATTGTGTTTGTTAATTACTAGAAAGATAAAATTAAGTAGGTATACTTAATTTTAGCTGTACTATCATGTGAACTAATTTAATTAAAGATTTCTTTAATTTACATCACCTAAAATTAGGAAAGTTAATTACTAGAATTATGAAATTAATTAAGTATGCCTATTTTAAGGTGCTCTTTGACATCCAAGTATTTGTTCTATAACCGGCCCTTATGTTCTGAGATATTTAAAATAACTGTACTCCATAAAAACAGTGTACACCACTGAATCTAAGATTTTACCCTCATGCAATTCCTGGGCCCCTAGAACAGGAGAACCATATCTTTAAGATCAGCAATAGATTACTCTATTATGGTTACATCTTAATTTTATCCAATGGTGTACACCATAGAATTCACATAGGGACTGTACTCCATGCAGAAAATAATATTAAATATTCTATTGGTTAAATCTGGCCAGATACAGCCTTGAACTGACCTTGAACTAAAATAACCATTACCTTGTACTGTGTACTCCTTAGAATAATGGATTTTTAATTGAATAAATCCCATAAAATTCCCATAAAAATAAGGGTATATAAACCCTCCTTTTTTGGTCCCTGGAGGCCCCCAACCCTACATAAGCAGCCACTTTCCAGGTTGGGCATTCTTTGGCTTTTGGAAGGACAGAAGTAGCCACATCACTTGATTTCTTGAAAAATGGTTAGAGAAAATATATTTTATATAATTCAGTGAACAAATGGTTAGAGAAATATATTTTATATAATTCAGTTTAGTTGCATTTGCTCAAGCTTTTGGCATCTGAAATACAGAGCTATATTTACTCAGGAAAAATCTGGACAGGGTTTGGATGCTTTTGTCAGTACCAGGTTTTCATTAACTGAACTGGTATTCAATTGGTGTTTGAACTTTGAAAGGAATTCACTGAGGACAATTGGTTCTTATTTTGTGATGTTCTGTGGTGTACATGGAGAGACAGAATAGTTGTACTTTGGAATGAAGAACATTGTTAACAGTTGTCAACATTGGTAAAAATTGTTAAAGGTTTGGAACCATTGATTGATTTTTGTTCTCATGTCTGATTGTGAATGTGTCTTGTGAATAAAGGTAAAGAATTAAATTGATTTTTTGGTTTCAATTGTTCAGACAAGAACTCGATGAGTTGTGGTGTTTATTGACATGATTGACTTGGACTATTGTCAATGCTTATTGATCTATTGGACCCTTCAGTCCTTGTTCTAAAAGAGCATCGGTGGCTGCTGGATATCCAATACACCCCACAGGGTATTGATGAAAGCCTAAGGTGGTTTAAGTTAGTACACTTTAATAGTTGGCTTTGACATTTGGAAACTCGTGGCACAACGCAACAAAGCAAGAAGTCTAGACAAAGTGAATCAAGTTACACTCCCTTATTTTCAAAATATGAATCAAATATCTTGACAATTGTAACAGGTGGATTGGCCTGTATATGCACAATTGCCATAATTGTTATTATGGTTAAGCAATAAGATTACAATCATTGGTAACAAGTCTAGGTTTGGTGAGCTGATACTGCCTGTGAAAGCTATGTATTTAACAGAGATGCCAAGGGCAACAGATGTGCCCTATTTTCTGGCAAGGAATATGCTAAATGAAAAGGTTTGTGCTCCCATCCATTACTTACAGCAGTTGGTAGTGCTATTGCCATAGGCGGTGCTCAATATGCTGCATACCAAGTTTCAGATCATTATCATGGTACCACAGATACAAAAACAGCAGGTGTTGTACAATGTACTTTTTTCTGTACCATGACAATTACTATGCACCCTTGAAGATAAAGTCACTTTCAGGCCATATACATATGTATAAGATGGAAAATAAATTGCTTCAGGCCAGCTGACACTCCAAAAACACTGTTTGTGAGATGCAGTGACCATTAACTGGAGATGTGCAAATTCTGAAACATGATATTCCAGTTGCAATCCCTGTCACAGTGACAGTGCCATTGAACCCAAAATAAAACACGGATTATTAGTACTGAATTTGAGATATAGGTAACATTGAAAAAGGGCAATGACTGGATAAATATTACACAGTGGACTGCAAAGAAGCAAAGCACGTCAAAGCTATGTGTGAAGCTTTAGTAAAGAAATAATAAAAAGGGGATTCAGAGGGCCACTGCTGCTTATGACAAAAAGACACAGACTAAGAGTTTCGATTGATATTGTTGAAAAATGAAATTGTTTAATTGTTGCAGTTTACAGCTGTAATAAGTAATCAGTTGAAATTGTACTAAATGACAACAGATGTAGATTCTGTGAAATATTTGAAATATGAATAATTATATTAATTGATATTTGTTGCAGGATGATTTTCAGGATCCCTCCCACAAGTAAATATGTCCAAATGGCCACCACAGGGAGAGCAACCGGTGTATGGGACAGATGTGAGAACACATTTTATTTCCAGATGCCACCAGGTATAACCAAAGCTTATATGGAATTTTCAGGCATCCCTGGCCATTATCAATTTGGCTTTGATACATCCAATGTACCGGTAGCTTTGTTAGCTGGGGAGATTATGATTATGACTATGAGAGAGACAGATTCAGCTTGAAAGAGAATTTTCAAGGTGGCGGCCATTCATGGCCAAGTATTACAAATCACCCATTTAGGAGATTACACTCCAGATTATAAAATTACAACCCAGCCAGGCCTTGGACTGTTACCTGAACAAAGGCACCATCACTCTGTTGTGTTTTCTTGGTGAGGGCCCACCACTGCAACCTAGTAGCTTTAAGCAAACAGGGTACTGACAGTTTACCATGGGAGTCAACTATGTTGACTATGAACACCAAGGAACTGAAGTGATCCCAGTCTACCTCCAGGACTGCCCCCTAGAAGGGTGGCTGCAATGGTTGACTACCACACCAGGATAACTCAAGTACTGTGGTGAATTCAAACCATAAACCAAAATCATTTGAGTTGAACACCATTTCTTAACAAAACACATTAACAGTTAGGCATGAGAACAAAAATCAAACACAATACTAAACCTTTAACATTTGTGTCACATTTGTGTACAAACACAGTTGCCTCTCCTTTTATACAACAGAGCACTAATAAATACTGAAGCTAGGTTTCAGAAAACCATTCCAGGTTCAAAGCCAGTTAAATACCAGTTGAGTTAATGGAAACCTGGAACTGAAAGAGGCATTTAAACCAGTCCAGTAATTCCTGAATTAATTCTAGCTTTGCATCTCAAATGCCTTATGTTGCACTAGTTCTGAATAAATCTGGTACCAAATCTGTAATTCTCTATGCCTGAAACAGAGTGACATGTCTTTCCCTGTCCTACCAAAAACCCAAGTATGCCCAAGATGGCTTGCCTCCACTTATGTAGGCACAGAGACCCCAGGGGCTATCAGGGGACTGACTAGGCCTCTTATATAGTCCCATTATTTTAATTGCCTAAACGGGGTCCTACTTGGTTCAAGGTAAAGGCTATTTGAATGTCAAGGCTGTTTCCAGGCATTTTTGGCCAATTGCATAAATGCTATAAGGAGTACAGTATCAGTGTGAATTCTGTGGTATACACTAGTGGTTAATATTATCTAATTAGGTGATATTATGCATAGACAATATGGACTATATGGACCCATATACCTTGCCTCTACTGCTGCTATTGCAACAGTGAATACTGGGTTTGTCTGTCTTCACACAATTTTGACAACCTTAACAAATATTAAAAGAATCACTAAACCAGTGTTACAATGAGATTCTGCAGCTAAAATTGAGTATACCTACTCAATTTTACCTCAGAATTTAAAGTCTAAGTATTTTTAATAAATTTATTTATTAAGTAATGGTGTTCTATTTAGCTGTTAGCTGCACCACCAGGGATCTGCAGATGATTTCTTATCATTTACTGTGCTGCATTGCCTAGGCAACAGTTGCAACCTTTTTGTAAGTAAGATGGAAATAGATACTGCACTTGCAGAATTAACCCTTCCTTTAACCCTTTGATTTAATAACTCCAGCTGATTTTTTGTTTACATTATGTAATTCATTTAAACCTATTGAATTGATCTTAGAACATGAAAACCCCAAATGGGAAACCATTCCTTACATATATATGGAAATCTTTACATATTTAGGAATAGTTCAACATAGCAGTTTAGATCTTAGTTTAGGTCTTAGATCCTTAGATTTAGATCTTATTTAGATCTTTGATCTTAGATCTATATGGCAGTTTTAGGTTTAGGTTTAAAAATAGTTTAACTGATAGCAGTTATATAACATCCCTGAAGTGTAAGGGTAAATTCAGGGTTATAAGAATTTGCCCAAAAACTAAAAATAAACTAAATTTAACTATATTCAATTAGACTAGAAACACAGGGCATAATATTAATTAAATAGAGAATAAACACAGGACATTATTTCTTTTACTAATTTGAGGGTCATTTGTAAACTATTAAACACATATTAAACACATATATATAACATCCCTGGAGTTTGTTAACAAAGTTAACAAAAGAGGAAATAATAAAGAAGAATATTAAGGAACATTATAGAGAGTTTGAAAAAGAAACTGAATATACATATATTATGAATAAAAATGTGCTATGGGTAAAGTATTGGTAACAAATGCAAGTCCATTGTAACAAAATAAGACTTATATATTAGTTACTAATTAAAATAATAAAAATTACCTTTTAACTTTTAGAAAATAAAATATGAAATGGATGTGCATCTGTTAGAAAAACATTTAAAATATTCACATAATACACACTAATATACATTATATGAAATAAGTTAACTATTGGTAAAATAAACACAATGACAAAATTTTAAAATATTAAGAAATCCAGAAAAATTTTGTCATATCCAGTCACAATGTATGGAAATCCTCTTTTATACTAGTAAAATTTATCTTATTCAAAAGTATATCATTTATACAGCTTTACACAATTTTGTATGGTTTTGACTATTATATTACAGTGTCTAAAATAAATTTAATGAAGCATTAAACATCAGGATATCTAATGTGACTAACAATAATGTCAGTCATCTATAATTTCAACTTAGTTTGTCATGTAACATTTAACAATATTCTCAACAGTGCCTTTCCATAAATGTTCCATAATGTTAGCTTTTTGTTTCAGAGATATAAGATATAAGGGCTTGATATTTAATATATAAAACATGAAACACAGAATATATAAATTGCATATACAATTTACCACATTAAATACACTAGAATATAAAGTTATAAATTTGAGCTGCTATACATGTTAAAATGGTACTGAAGAAGTTGGTATTTCTTCATAGTACACATGGGAAATCATTTCCATCCACAACATACATAATAAAATTAGGAAGGAGTTTATAAAGGAATAAGTTTATAAAGGAATAATTTGTAGGATTAAATACAATCAAATCAGCTAATATAAAGGCTAATATGAAAAAGGGAACATCTGTTGTTGACTGTGACATAATTTATGTGAAGATGTAAAAATGTGTCCTTCCAAGATGAAGCAGATTGTAGTGGTCATGGATCTTGTCTACCTAACAGGTGTTGTACTTATAATGTTAATGAAATACTGGTAGTTGTCCATTTCAACACTGTTTGCTTCCAGCAGTAACTCACACTTAAGAAACACTTCTGTCATAGTTCTAGTCAACACTTTAAAATGTTTCTCTTGAAGAATCTAATGCTGATTTACATATTTCTTTCCTTTAGGCTGGTAGCTGCTCCATATCAATGTTGTTAAAGTCATTAAAAGAAAAGAAATGTAACAATAGATTGTTCTCTTGAGTTTTCAAGTTCTGCTGTACTTCCATTACTCTAAATTGTAATTTGGTTAGGCTCCCTGCCATGCCAAAAAGAGTTAATGGTTGAAGTGACTTCCCTTCTTCTATTCTCACTCAGAACTGGTGCTGATTTATTGTAGGCTGTGTAGGGCTGGAATTTCTGTGACAGTTTTGTTTCTCTGCTGTTGTCCTCAAATGTAGAATTTTCTGTTTCCCACTGATTCAGCCATTTTGTTGTAGTTGATGGTTCACCTGTTACCAAACTAATTGTCATTGTAGAAATCAATTCACTGAAGGTGAAGTTGATGAGGTAGTGTTGTATAAATGTTTACCAGTCTCTCTAGTTAAGATGGACTTTCCTTCACAGTAGTCTTTGGTAAACTGGATAATTTGGTAACCTTTCATGGTGATGTTGGGTCCTAGAGTTCACTTTCTGAAGAATAAGTTTTTCTCTCTCCCACTGAGTAGTTTCACTGAACCTTCTGATTAAGTATCCTACTGCAAACTGATGAAGCTGTGCTTATGCTATTTCTGTCACATAGTACTATACAACAGATGTAGAAATAGAAATGGGTGAAGAAGAATAGGATCTCTCCTGCCAGGAGCAGTACTCTATGCTGATGGCATGAGATTACTGTGGATGATTTGATGCCATGTTCAATAAGTATAGCTAAAGCTGAAGAATACAAAGAATATACATATTATTATTATTTTGTATTATTGTAACATATAGTTTTATAAATTATTTACTATGTTTTTAAATATTTAATATTTGAACTTATTTACGAGAATATAATTGTTTATTATTGAAAATCATTGGAACTGTTTCATCAGTCACAACCACTTCCAGTTGTTGTAGACTGAACATCACTTGTTAATTGTTCATTATCCCATTCTTTGATGGTAGACTACAAACCCCAATTCCAAATAGGAAGTTGCTAAATATTCTCCTTACTTAAGTTTACTATTATATGCATATGTGGTTGGAGGGTTTTAGGCTTTAAGAGGTTTAAGTCTTCTGAGACTTAAACCTTTTGAATTACATTTCACTTTACAAGAGAACCTTTAGTTTAGAAAAGGTTTCCATGCAATAAGTTGTCGTAGTTATGAGTAGTTAGTGGTTGTGTCCAGGGTCAATAAATTACTGTTTAATCTTGTTCAAGTGACTAGAAGTCCAATGTATAATAAAGACAAAAATAATTGCTTTCAATACTATTTAAATGTAATAATATAAATTGATAAAGTGTTGAGAACTTTATTATATAGTACTAATTTGACTAGTTATATTGTTTTAAAGACAGCAGATCATGATACAGTTAAAATATAATTTAAGTAGTAACTTATTTTATTTATAATCAATATGTTTCCAAGGACAGCTGATTCCTCTTCCACAAATTAACAGACATATTAACTGTATAAAATGTAACTCCAGTAGATGGCACTTATATACAGTTCAGTTCTATTACCATTTCTTTTACTATTCAAGCCTGAAAATAAACAACTATATTATTGTACATAAAACATAAAGACTACATGTTATATACAACATGTCTCCATGATAGTTTGACATGAAAAAAAAATTACATTTTATATGAAACTTATGACTGCGTCTTGCAGTATGTCCAATTTACTGCCAATAGTCACAATTTTCAGATAAATATTAATTTGAATTATTGATTTGAACAATGAATTATAGGATATATATATGGTGACCAATGGCCTTAGGTTTTCTCTTACTAAGAGATTTGTGCTAGGTACATAATTTGACTTTACAAATTATTTCTTTGTGATATGTCATTTGGCATCCACCATTGTACCAGGTTCTTCAATCCAGTAAACTGGTTTACTAATTGGATTTAGAATATAACTAATATTCCTAAAGGAATATCTTTGTAATCCAATCAGTATGTTCACAAACACTCAATAGACACTATTGTTCTATTTTGCTATGTGTCTGTGAGTCTGTTGAACCACTGGGTTTATTAAAATTTGCAGCATCAAAATGTTCTTTCTTTGAATTGTATTTTTGATCAAGTGATCTGTTTTTATCATTTGGTGCATTTGAGTAGGCTACATCAAAGTATCTCTTTCTTGAATTCTGATGTTTCTTTTGGTCATAGGCATAGTTTCCCAAACTATCAACCTCAGCCCTCACAAAGTCCAAAATATCCAGAAAACTTGACCAAATACCATACTCATCCATGGGTATACATTCTAAATAATAATCTATATCTTGAAACATATTCCCTGCAACTATATTAGGAGAATTTAGTGATAGATTCCCTTGACCTACCTTCTGACTCTGCCTATCAGATTTTGTGGCAGGCAATGGAGTACCAGGTTCCCAGTCTGACTTACCTAACCCACACTGGTTACTTTGTGATAAGCCAGAGATGGCTATTTCAGCTCTCCTGTGTACTTCTGATTGGTTATCAACAATATCAAATAATGACTGGCCTATGTCTGTTTGCTCACTGTCAACATGTGTCTCCTTTTCCACCATGTTAGGCAGCTTTCTTCCTCCCACCAAGTGTGTCTCATTGAGCTCAGGGACTTGGCTCTTTTGTGTCAAGTTTGCCTTTTCATTAAGGTCAGGGACCTGATCAGATTTCAAAGGTTGCTTACAATCCATAGCCAGCCTACTCAGATTTGTCTCAAAATTTGAGCTCAGTGACCTGGTGGGAAAAGAGTAATAAGACTCGTCCTGAGAATTTTCAAGGCTAACCACATCATAGAAACATTCATTCTCTTTTACTGAACTCACACATGATTCCCAATCATCCTCAAAGTCACTTTCAATTTCAGACTCTGATTCAGAAAAGTTATCAATGTATAGTTCTCCTTCAAGAATGAACCTATCTGACAAATGTCCAGGCTTCACCTGACTAGTGTGATCAGTACTCTTTATGATACTACTTCCTATCATATTTTTCAACATGTTACCATTGTCAGATAACAATGTACAATCTGAGTCATCAATTTCTCTGATACTCTGAATATCTGTCTCAAGTGACTCACATCCATGCCTTGCATTCCTATGGCAGCACATGACTCAGTGCATGTGTATTTGTTCCAATCTTCATTGAGGAATCCCATATCAATAAACAATGGAGTATCAATCTGATCATCACCTTCTATCATCTTATGACAACTCTCTTGATTCATTTTACCATATAGGATTTCAAGAGAATAGTCAGTTTCAAAAGGATCAATGTCAGACACTTTCAATTTATTTGATTCAACCTCTAATATCTCTTGTGATTCCACAGGCTGAACCTTTTCATTGCAGGTAATTGTTTCATCAATTTGAGAACCAAAAGTTTCAATGGGGTTTACATTATAAAATACAGATGGACATGGTTTTGGACATATTTTAGGATTACCTCCGATGCTCAAGGAATCCTTTAATAGTTTGTTGAGGTTCTTACCTTCAGGCTGTTGAGTTTTAAGTTCAGGTTTTGCACTGCTTGTGCTAGCTCCTGAACTTCTTCCTCCTCATGTGAGATTATCTTCTTACCTTTTCTATTCAGATAATCTACCAGTTTGAAACACCTCTGTGTTGTATGACCAGTTATGTCACAGTAAATACAGAATCCATTCTTGTCAAAGTTTCCTCGACCTGTTCCAGATCTTTGAGTTTTTCTTCTTTCAGTTTTCCCATTCCTAGAATTAAACTTAGCACTATCTCTATCCCTGTAGTTGTCTGTTGAATGGGCTCTACTGTAATCCCTATCTCTATCTCTACTTCTGTCCCTGTAATCATCCCTTAAATTGTTTCTACCTCTACTATGTAATCTAGCTCTGTCTCTATCTCTTGAAGATGATTCACTTTCAAAATTTTCAACTACATTTGCTAACCTATCTCCTATCTCACCAAGCAGTCTTCCTGATATCCTATTGTTGTCATACATTGAATCTTGTATTGATTCTTTCACAGCTCTAAGTGTGTCAGTTGTGAACTGTGTCTTGTTTTCTTTCATTGTCATGTTAGATGATGTAGGTTTACTATCATCTTGTACTATTGTAGAATTTGCATTGTAAATATCTAAACCTCCTAAGGCTATACCTCTTCTAAGATTTTCTACTGCATCTGGAATTGTTTGTGCACCTTTCAAGTACAAGTACAGCCCTCTTGGTATACATAACACAAAGTATGATATCTGTTGTTCATCTGAGTAACCAAGTTAATATGCTAACTGACTAAACCTGAAAACAAAATCAGTTAGTTTCTCTTTCTCAGGTTTCCATACCATTTCTTTCCATGCCTGTATTTGTTGTTCCTTTGTACTACCTAAGGGATTGAAGTAAGTAAGAAACTTACTCTTTATTGTCTCCCATCCATCTGTTGAATGCAAGTTTGGCACTCTTTTCTCAATGTACATGCTAAACCAGATTCTTGCAGTGTTTTTGAGTGATGCTTTGAATTTATTAATGATGTCTTCATAATCTGGTTGTACTATATTACCTCTTACCTCCTTTTGTTCTATACTTACCCCTGATGCTACCAGATAGTCTTCAAACTCCATAAGGTGTAAGGATGGCTGTTCACCATCTTGCCCTTGAAACCTAGGAATATCTTTGAGTGACCAATGAAAATGTCTATGTTGTGACACCTCATCATCATCTTCATCTCTTGTGTTGCCTCTAGCCATAGTTGTAGTCTATGATGGAGTATCTAGTTGTATGTTTAAAGTAAGTTATTGAGTTTACCAAGACATATAGTCTTCAATCCTTTTATTCAACAATACCTACCCCTTATTGACTTATAGTTTACCTGTTGATTCTAGTTGCTGTTCCTCTTGTAGACATACACTGTTTATTGTCAGATTCACTCTTCCAAACCATACAATCTAAAATTCAAACTAAATTTCCAACTAAGTCTCATAAGTTGAATCTAAGTCTTTTATCTATTGATGATACCCTAATGATACCTTGCAAGAAGTGTAGCTTTTGAAGTTCCCTTTTTGTTGAAGTCCTGTATTATTGCTTTTCCTTTTGTGGTACTGTGATAAGCTTCTCCACAGGTAACCAAGGCATATATTTTCTTGTTTCTAAATGATTTATGTCTTATAAATGTACAATATCTGTAGCTATTGTCTCTTTCTATAAACTCAATCTTAGTTTAAAAATTTTAAAAACCAATTTCAACTTCAAGTCAACTTGTCTCTAATCTAAATTAAATCTAAGTTGAATATCAACTTCAACTTCAAGTCCAATTGACTTCACCTTCAATTCAAGTCAACTTCAATTGAGTTCAGCTTCAATTAAGTTTAAGTCAAACTTCAATTCACCTTAGGTCTGCTTCAATTCAATTCAACTTCAACTTCAATTAAGAATGTAACCTTAGAATTTTATTTGAACTCAAGACATCAACACAGAGATGAGGCCCAGGGCTAACCATTGTTTGTGGCATTCCTCTGTATGAGCATCCAATAAGTTCAAGTTAATTCTAAGTTTCAATTTAATTTGAAAAATGTTTAAATCCAGACCTAAAATAAATCTAAGGTCTATCTCAACTAAAAAAATTTCAAAGTCCAAATCCAAAATAATTCTAAGTTCAAACTTGACTGAAAAATTTCTAAGTCCAAACCTGAAAAATGTCTAAGTCCAAATCAATTGAAATATTTCTAAGTCCAGATCTGAAAGTCCAAACCTATCAGAAATTTTCTAAGCCCAGAAAATGTTGAAAAATTTCTAAGTCCAGAATCATCAAAAATTTTCCAAGTTCAGAAAATGTGAAAATTTTCTAAGTCCAGAAGTCTCAAAATATTCCTAAGTCCCAACCTATCTGAAAATTTTCTAAGTATTGATTATCTTGAAAATGTCTAAGTTCTATAGTGTATGAGTGTGCAAATTAGTTATGTTGGGGGAACTTTCATTAAAATGAATAACAGTGCTCTTTTTTCACAAAAGGTGAATACTATTGAGCCTGTTAACAGGTTAACAATTGTTTCCAGAATTTTGAAACTTGACTATTGTTCTCTCTCTTGTATTCATCATGGATATGTCCATCACATGTATGCTTCATTAAAACTTCCACACATACACATGAATAACATTGAGGATCACAGGACATTTCCAATATGGATGACCATACACAGGACAGTTACTAGACATTTACCAACACACACTTAATTCTAAAAGACAAATAACCCAGACAATGACTCAGTAATTACATTTAGCTATCTCAGCACAGTTCAAATACCCACTGTACATATAAACATTTAACATATAACAGGTAGTAGGTATAAGAACAACATATAATAGATCAACCACATAACACACAACATATAATTAACTCTAACACTCATAACCCATATCACAAGTGTCTCACAATAAATGGTTTGAATTTTAACACCTAATACCTTAAAGGTTTCTCAGTGGGACCTCCATATTGCATTTCCCTGGTGAGGGCCCACCACTGCAACCTAGTAGCTTTAAGCAAACCAGGGTACCCAACTGTTTACCAATGGGAGTCAACTATGCTGACTATGAACACCAAGGAACTGAAGTGATCCCAGTCTACCTCCAGACTGCCCCCTAGAAGGGTGGCTGCAATGGTTGACTACCACACCAGGATAACTCATCAAGTATTGTGGTGAATTCAAACCATAAACCAAAATCATTTGAGTTGAACACCATTTATTAACAAAACTCATTAACAGTTAGGCATGAGAAAAAATCAAACACAATACTAAACCTTTAACATTTGTGTCACATTTGTGTACAAACACAGTTGCCTCTCCTTTTATACAACAGAACACTAATAAATACTGAAGCTAGGTTTCAGAATACCATTCCAGGTTCAAAGCCAGTTGAATACCAGTCCAGTTAATGGAAACCTGGCACCACAAGAGGCATTTAAACCCAGTCCAGTAATTCCTGAATTAATTCTAGCTTTGCATCTCAAATGCCTTATGTTGCACAAGTTCTGAATTAAATCTGGTACCAAATCTGTAATTCTCTATGCCTGAAACAGAGTGACGTGCCTTTCCCTGTCCTACTAAAAACCCAAGTATGACCAAGATGGCTGGCCTCTGCTTATGTAGGCACATAGACCCCAGGGGCTATCAGGGGACTGACTAGACCTCATATATAGTTCCATTATTTTAATTGCCTAAACAGGGTCCTACTTGGTTCAAGGTAAAGGCTATTTGAATGTCAAGGCTGTTTCCAGGCATTTCTGGCCAATTGCATAAATGCTATAAGGAGTACAGTATCAGTGTGAATTCTGTGGTGTACACTAGTGGTTAATATTATCTAATTAGGTGATATTATGCATAGACAACATGGAGTATGTGGACCCATATACCTTGCCTCTACTGCTGCTATTGCAACAGTGAATACTGGGTTTGTCTGTCTTCAAATAATTTTGAAAACCTTAACAAATATTAAAAGAATCACTAAACCAGTGTTACAATAAGATTCTGCAGCTAAAATTAAGTATATCTACTCAATTTCAACTCAGAATTTAAAGTCTAAGTATTTTTAATAAATTTATTTATTAAGTAATGGTGTTCTATTTAGCTGTTAACTGCACCTCCAGGGATCTGCAGCTGATCTCTTATCATTTACTGTGCTGCATTGCCTAGCCAACAGTTGCAACCTTTTTGTAAGTAAGATGGAAATAGATACTGCACTTGCAGAATTAACCCTTCCTTTAACCCTTTGATTTAATAAATCCAGCTGATTTTTGTTTGTTTACTTTATGTAATTCATTTAAACCAATTGAATTGATCTTAGAACATGAAAACCCCAAATGGGAAACCATTCCTTACATATTTAGGAAATCTTTACATATTTAGGAATAGTTTGACATAGTGGTTTAGATCTTAGTTTAACTGATAGCAGTTATATAACAGCTCTTCCCCTCACAGACCATGCAGGACAAGTTGACATGCTGTTAGACTGACACCATGTTGTTCCAGATCTGTATCCTTTGGTAGAAATACTCCAAACAATTCTAACAATGTGAGGGTGAGTAGATCTCCCATAAGGCCAGTCAATGTGAACATAACGACACCTGGGTGTGTAATGTCACCATCATTAAGTCATGCTAGAACCCCAACTCCACCAAGGCCAGCCTCTCCACCACCTTACTCACCACCATCACCAATTTACTGGCCAGACCCCACACCAAGCCCAGCTAGAACAAATACACTGTCATACCAAACAGCATCACCCACCCCTAGTGAAAATACTCCAAGTGGGTCTGGAAATGTGAACACTGGTCACAAAACCCCTGAAACTACAGTATTTAAAAGACATACTGTTCTCATTCCAAGTAAAGCATCTAAAATGTGTCCAGAAATGGCAAAGTTTTGGAAGCAAATAGAAAAAGACCTGCCTATGGAATTATTGATATTCTGCCATGAAATTATAGAGAATATTATGACATACAACCAGTTGGTGGAGTTTGCAGTGAAATGTGACATTTCTCTTACTTGGTTGGAGAGGGCAAAAGAAAACTACCCACAGGACTCAGAGATGTTCATAAACAAAGTACTTTATGAATGGTGGGACAGGTATAATTTGAATGTGGGAAAGAAACTGCAGATGATCCAAGCAGCCTTTGCTTACATGGGTAAACTGGCTGTTTTCAACAGAATACTGAATTGTTGCGTTGTGGCCATGAGTTTTCAAATGTCAAAGCCAACTATTAAAGTGTACTAACATAAACCACCTTAGGCTTTCATCAATACCCTGTGGGGTGTATTGGATATACAACAGTTTACCAATGCTCTTTTAGAACAAGGAACTGAAGGGGTCCAATAGACCAATAGGCATTGACAATAGTCCAGGTAATTCAAGTCAATAAACACCACAACTCATCGAGTTCTGGTCTGAACAATTGAAACCAAAAATCATTTAAGTTCTATACCATTTATTAACAAGACACATTCACATTCATACATGAGAACAATAATCAATTAAATGTTCCAAACCTTTAACAATGTTCATCAATGTTGACAACTGTTAACAATGTTCTAACATTCCAGTGTATAAACTATTCTGTCTCTCCATGTACACCACAGAACTTCACTAAATAAGAACCAATTGTCCTCAGTGAATTCCTTTCAAAGTTCAAACACCAATTGAATACCAGTTCAGTTAATGAAAACCTGGTACCACAAAAGGCATCCAAACCCTGTCCGGATTTTTCCTGAGTAAATATAGCTCTGTATTTCAGATGCCAAAAGCTTGAACAAATGCAACTAAAACTGAATTATATAAAATATATTTTCTCTAACCATTTGTTCAAGAAATCAAGTGATGTGGCTTCTCCTGTCCTGCCAAAAGCCAAAGAATGCCCAACCTTCATAGCGGCTGCTTATGTAGGGTTGGGGGCCTCCAGGGACCAAAAAGGAGGGTTTATATACCCCTAATTTTATGGGAATTTTATGGGATTTATTCAATTAAAAAATCCATTATTCTAAGGAGTACACAGTACAAGGTAATGGTTATTTTAGTTCAAGGTCAGTTCAAGGCTGTATCCGGGCAGATTCAGCCAATAGAAACTTTAATATTATTTTCTGCATGGAGTACAGTACCCATGTGAATTCTATGGTGTACACTATTGGGTAAAATTAAGCTGCAACTGTAACAGGGTAATTTATTGCTGATCTTAAAGATATGGTTCCCCTGTTCTAGGGGCCCAGTAATTATGTGAGGGTAAAATCCCAGATTCAGTGGTGTACACTGTTTTTATGGAGTACAGTTATTCTAGTTTTCTCAGAACATAAGGGCCAGCTTATAGAACAAATACCTGGACGTTATAGAGCACCAAAAAATAGATATACTTAATTAATTTCATAATTCTAATAATTAATTTTGTTAATTAATATTGAGATAAATTAAAGGAATCTTTAATTAAACTAGTGCACGCAAAAGTACAGCTAAAATTAAGTATATCTACTTAATTTTATCTTTATAGTAATTAACAAACACATTGAAATAAATTTATTTAAAAGTATAAATATTTAAATGGGTATTGACTGCAATGTATTTGGTGCTCCTGGATCTCTGCAGCAAGGGTGCTTATCAATTTTACCCCAGACATTCTGTCTGCCTCACAGTCTGAGACTTTTTCATGCAGGGCAATGTTTCAACTAAGTGGGGTATAATTGGTTGGAAATTAATCTGTTGCAGGAGTAACCCTTTAGGTTTCTGTTAACCCTTTGGTGTACTGAATAGTTTTGGTTATTGTAATTAACTTGAACAATTAGCAAGTAATTAAAATTCGGTTTTAAAGTGAAAAATAAACACGGAAAAACATTCTTACACCAAAACAAGGCCTAAAAATCATAGCGGTTACATAACAGAATAAACACCCTGACCTGGAAATATTAATTCAACATGCCATGTCAAACATGTTGCCAGCCCTCACAAGAGGAGATGGTATTATAAAAACAAACAAGACTTATGTCTTGGAGGATGCTAACACATTTGGCATTGAATGTGTGAGAAATGGCAAAATACCTAATGCTCATCATGACTTGATCAAAACCCTGTCATAAGTTGTTAGGACAGAGGGTGACTACATGGCTATTTGTGACTCCTTGAGTGTGCCACTAGAATATGGGCCTCTGGCTATACCAAAATACAGAACTTGGATGTCACAATCTGAGGCAACACTGATAACGTTTTTTTCACGATATACAAGTTATTTATTTAAAATGTCTAGAGTCAGGACAGCATTCAATGCTTGTGGGTTCCTGACATTTTGTGATGAAACCCTAGTGTCACTGGGACACAGGATCTCAGCCATAAATGATTATGCAACTGTAAACAACTCACCAAATGAGAATTCCTCAGTTGAGGGCTCAGATGATGAAACAGAGCAACCACAAAGTGTTGCGGCAAGTACAAGCAATGCACAAAATGATAATACAAGTCCCCAAGTGAATCTGAAACAGGTATACAAAATCTGACCCCTGTTATTGAATATGAAGACACATGTGACCAAATAGAGCTGACAAATCAAGATATACAGGGTATAGTATCTCTGAGATTGGAGAGAGGAGAAATAAAAGGGGAGACACAGAAACAGGTTTTACAAAGTTTGAACCCAACTGTTGTGTTGGATGATGTAAATAAAAATGATAAAGGCCATTTTGAACCAAAATAAATGGTTCAACATTGCCTATACAGGGCATGGTACCCCAGTATGATGTAATCAGATTATTAAACTAGAGATAGAAATAGAAATATATTTAATAAAATATATTTAATGCAATGGTGGTAATGCAAAATATAAATAGATGGTAAATATTAAGACGTGAGTACTTAGAAAAACAAATGTCGTAATGTGCAAATAGAAGAATATTTGTGAAATAAGGTATTGTGGTAGATAAAATGAATTATTTTGATGGCATATGCATAACTTAGCATATAACTAAAATGATTGATGCACTAATTATAAATGTGATGGTTGTAAAATATATAGCAAATGTTAGATGTATTTATTACAGTGTATTGATGTATGGTGGAGCTAATAGTCCATAATACACTGCAATATGAAAAGCCACAGGAAAAGCCACAGAATAATGAGTACAATTTATATAAAACAAACATAGAATGTGTGACATTCCACAGGCTGTTGAGATTGTGATAAACATAGAATGGTAAATATTACGTGAAAATTAAGATGAAAATCAGAATTTACTCAACAAAGTGTGCAAAGAAAAGAAAATACTGAACAAATTTGAAAGAAAACACTGAAATCTAGATTGTTTCAGTGGGTTCAATGGACGTTTTAGTGCATAGATGCAATTGAAAGGTTACATAAATATACAAAATGACCAAACAATGGTTTTATGAGTATATGAGCCCTACAAGGCCACTAAATGGAAGTAAAATAAGTGAAATATGGATGTACCAATCATGTAAACCTACAAAAGTGACATTTGTGAAATAATAGAAAATTTAAATTGTCAAATTAAATGCCTTAGAATGGCTTACCACTATTATGAATGCATATATAGACACTTAGACCACAGTTAAAATTTTAATAAAGGCTGTACACTTGGCAAATGACTGAAATCTATTGATAAATGTGAGATGATTCAGGTTAATAGCACACTTATGGTTATCTGACCAATATTATTCAGAAAGTTGGGTGTAATGTGGTATAATGTGGTATATTTGGGTAAAATAAGGTAAATTTGGGTAAATTTAGCAGTTTTTATGCATTTTGGCAGTTTTTACGCATTTTAGCAGTCTTCAAGCACAAAAGCAAGTACAGACCAATGTAGCCCACTATCAGTTTTGCCATAGACAGACAATGGGACAGATGAAACACTGACTAAGGCCTCTCCCAAATGTGGAAGAATACTGCAGAAATGTGTAAAAGTATATATATATATATATATATATATATATATATATATATATATTTTACTTAAGTGATAAATATTAGATTGAAACACAGCTCTTCTAAATGCAGATTTCCCATTTGAATGTTACTAAATGCTTTACATTGTGATGTGTATTGGATAAATAGATGAAGTATAAATGCAAATATATAAATGTCAATGTGTCTTAAAGCTTTGTAGAAGCCTGTACAATCTATACCACTTAGAATTAAGGTCTTTTAGCATATTATAAGCCACATGAATAAAGTGTATTGTGTGTGTGTGAAATAAAAGTCAGAATGGACTTTGAATAAGTTATGGGAGATATTGCTATAGCAGCAAATATATTAAATGGCAAATATAAGATGAAATGTGATGGCCACAAAATGTGAATTTGAAAATGTAAGTAGGAAACCAGACTAAATAGTAAATTGTTCATAGAAACTCTATTTGTTAGACACTGGTGTTGTACATATTAAATGAGATATAGATTTCACAGGTTATAAATACCCTCATAAAATTTTGAGAATTGGTTGGATTGAAATAATTAAATGGTAAAATAATGTGACAATTGTACAGGGAAATAATTGTTTGGAATTGTACAAGAGACAAATGGTTGCACACTTAGCAGGTTTACATTTCAAAGCCCACTCAAGGCCAAATAGAGATTGGAGATAAATAGATAGACATACAAATAATTGACACCACAATAAGATTAAATATGAACAGTGTTATATGTAATGATGCCGAGTATTAAATATTGAAGTCCTCAGATTTATACATGTAATCAGATGTTGTGTATATACAGGTATGATGATGCATCTTGTGTAGTAAGTTGGATGTGCAAGATACTGATGGTGGAAAATTGTAAATGTAGAGAAATGCCACCATAAACTGTGTATGATTATGTATATGAACAGGACATGTGTAAAATAATTGGGACACAAGAGGAAACCCAAATTCAAGTTACTGAAGAGAAGAAAAAATCAATGAACACTGAAGCTGAAGATTGGATCCAATCAAACTGAACAGTGGCAGTGAACATTAAAAAGCTCCTAAGCCAAATATGTTGTACTTGGACAATGAACATTGAGATGATAGCAAACAAATGAAGAAAACCATAAAGTGACTATAAACAGTTGAACTGTTCAGTGAGAATGACACTAATAAATATTTAAATGCTAGATAAAGAGTGTTTGGATCCAGGAATAATAAACAATGTGACAATGTGACTTAAATGGGACTGCTTGCAGGGAAAGGAAGATGTGGCCTGGTCCATAAAGAAGAATTTCTCGCTCTGTGAGCATGAATGATCAATGGGATTCCCAGAAGAGACAGTGCATCATGGGACTGGAGTCCCAAACTATCAATAAACACTTGCAAAATT
>CAXANZ010000025.1:0-39218 GCA_963970385.1 Theonella swinhoei
ACGCTAAGTTAGTGATGTCGAAAAGTGGTGAGGCAACTGCCCTACCTGCCCCAATGGTAGTTAAGTCCAATTCAAAGGTTGCATAGTGTGAGGCTTATAAACATTCCTTTGCTTGTATGATAAGGTGGGATTGTTCCTGCTTGCCTACAATATTGAGCAATCATCTGGTTTACTTAACCTGAATAATTATACAGGGCTTACTCTTCTTTGCATCGAATCCCAAATCTCTCTATAGACGTGGTTTCTTTCATACTCCTCTGCTGTATTGCTCACTCATGTCTAATGTCTTCTCTTGTTCCACTTCCATGACTGATGGACCATATCCCAGCTGAGAGGAAGACCATACTTGCTAGAACAACTAGTGTACAGAACTGTGTGAAGAGAGAGGGGAGAGAGAGAGAGAGAGAGAGAGAAGAGAGAGAGAGAGAGAGAGAGAGAGAGAGAGAGAGAGAGAGAGAGAGAGAGAGAGAGAGAGAGAGAGAGAGAGAGATACTATCACTTCAATGTACAATGAAGACCAGAGGTTATATCAAAATAACCCCTTCCAAAAATTAGAAAATCAGATGCAATTATATAGTGCCTACCTAAGGAAAACAGTTGCCTTTATAGGTTTGTCTGGGACTCATGGTTGTGGTGAAACTGAACACTATGAATATTATTACTATTTCAACTCTATTTAAAAGAAGAGAGGCTCTCACTATATTTATATCACTTTCAAAGTTCCTCACTTATTATTTATGCTCAAAATATCACCTCACAATTGTCTCTGCAATCTGATTATGTGATAATAGCACAATCAATGACGTCTACACTAACCAACCCTAATTCTCATCACCAAAGAGAGAGAGAGAGAAAAAGAGAGAGGGAGGGAGAGTTCAATCACTTCCCACCTGACTTTAAGGTACATAGAAGACCAGGGGTTATACACTCAGTAACCCCTCCCAAAAATTACAAAGATAAAGCAGTTATCCACTGAGGCTAGTGGTGGGCGATACGATACTGGAATATCGATATTTCCGATTCTAGTGCTGGTTTGCTGAGTATCGATAATTCGATACTGCTACAAACCGATACGGTACGTGCTCACGTGCGTAGATCTATACAGACACGTGCTGAAATTAGTGCTAGTATTTGGCGGTCTGCTGCGTAGTCTAAGAGCCATGAGTAAGCGAAAAAGAAGCTCAGTATGGACTTACTTTGATGATAGTGACGGGACAGATGCCACTTGCGTCCTTTGTAAGGACATTGTGAAGACCTCAGGCAACACTTCCAACGCGATGAAGCACTTGAAGAGCAAGCATCAAGAGGAATATCAGCTAGTCCATGCTCAGCAGGAGGAATCAAAACGTCTGAGGTTGGAGCAGAGACAATCATCAGCAGAGCAGTCCAAGCAGGTCAGTCTGGAAACGACCTTAGAGCGATCAAGAGTCTACCCAAGAGAGTCAACCCGTTGCAAGAAGCTTGATGAGAGTCTGGTTAGAATGCTGGCAGTGGACCTGCAACCTGCCTCAATTGTTGAGGACAGGGGATTTCTAACCATTCTGCATTCACTTGACCCGAAGTACCAGCCTCCAAGCCGACGTTCTATCATGAGAAGCACTCTTCCCAATCTTTACCAGAGAGTCAAGGTAGAAGTGAAAGCCAAACTTGCTAGTACCAAACACTGTGCTCTCACTACTGACCTTTGGACTTCTAGAACCACTCAAGGTTACATCACTGTAACATGTCACTTCATTTCCAGCAATTGGGAACTTCATTCTGCGGTTCTCGATACTCTTTTGGTTGATACTGACCACACTGCTGAGAATCTTGCAACTGAACTTACTAGTGTGACCAACGAGTGGGAGATCACGGATAAGATTGTATGTGTAGTAACTGATAATGCTAGTAATATTGTCGCAGCTGTGAGATTGAATGGGTGGAAGCACATGCCATGTTTTGCACATACGCTCAACCTCATTGTACAAGATTCCATAAATGGTGACTCACAGTTGACTGAAATCCAGAAGAAGTGTCGTAACATTGTATCCTACTTCCATAGAAGCAGCAAGGCTACTAACAAGTTACTCACCATTCAGAATCGCTTGAAGCTCGAGCCTCACAAGCTGGTACAAGATGTCGAGACGCGGTGGAATTCTTTGTTCTATATGTTCGAGAGAATGATAGAACAGCATGAGGCAGTAACAACAACACTGTGCTTACTTGATAAAAGTAATCTCTGTCTTAGTGTAGAGGAAATCGAAGCTATGAAGAATGCTGTCACACTTCTTAAACCCTATGAAGCTGCAACTAGGGAAATGTCAGCTGATCAATACCTCACCATTTCCAAAGTGATACCCCTTGCAAGGTCCCTCCAACAGCTGACTGCTGGAGCAATTAACAGCCAACTTTGTGATGGACTGTGTTTACAAATGCGCCGTCGGTTTCTTAATATGGAGTCCAATCAGACATTGGCAGCGTCCACATTGCTTGACCCTCGGTTAAAGAAGGTGGCTTTTGCTGATGGAGGAGCAGCTGATCAGGGTGCTCGGCGCTTAACAAGTGAAATGACAAGTGAGAGTAGTAACACTAGTATGGAGGAGCCAAACATGTCATCAGGGATTACACAAAACAGTAAGGAGGCAAGGAGTTGTGGGCTGTGGCATGCTTTCGATCAACAGGTTGCAGAGATGAGTAATAAAAGAACACCAACTACAGATGCCATGGTTGAGACACATCAGTACTTGCAGCAGAGGAACATTGGAAGAAAGGAAGACTCACTTTCATGGTGGCAACAAAATGGTAGCCATTATCCCCAGCTGGCACTCTTGGCAATGAAGTACTTGTGTATTCCTAGCACATCTGTACCCGCAGAAAGGCTGTTTTCCAAGGCAGGAGAGTTAGTATCAGCACGAAGAAGTAGGCTCAAGCCTAAACATGTAAATATGTATCTCTTTCTTAACAAAAACCTTTGACTTCCAACCTCAATTTCATGTGTTGTGTTGTGTAGTGCTGTACTGAGCCACTTGGCTGTGAAATTAATAATTATATTAACTATTTGGTGGGCATGTGTCCTGCTTCAACCCACATCCGGTATTGTATCGATTCTGTATGATATTTCCAACATTTGTGGTCAGAATACTTGGTATCGTATCGTTTTGTAATCTCCAGTATCGCCCACCACTAACTGAGGCTACAGGTTGGTTTCTCAAACAGGTGCCTTTATAGGTGTGTCAGGGACTCACGGTTGTGGTGAACAGTATGAATATCATTACTATTTTTGTCTAATCAACTCTATTCAAAAGAAGAGAGGCTCTCACTATAATTACATCACTATCAAAGTTCTCGACCTATTACTTATGCTCACAATAACACATTGTGAGGTCTCGCAATTGTCTCTGCAATCTGATTATGTAACACAATCAATGATGTCTCTCTTACACCCAGAACACTAAACAACTCTAATTCCCATCACCAGACCACCCCCCCCCAGGGGCAGAGACAGCATGTCAAAAGTGGGGGGGCTCGGTGTTTATGAAGTGCATAGTCTATTACCTATCACATAGTATTTAATAGATTTGAGATCCTCCAATTTGGGGGGGCACAGCCCCCCTCCCCTGTTCAAAAAGTGGGGGGGGCTCAAGCCCCCCTGCTTCCCAAGTTCTCTGCCTCCGAATGTACATGAGGATCAGGAGTTATACACTCAATAACCCGTTCCAAAAATACAAAGATGAACAATTCCGACACATTGAAGCCTACACATTAGTTTCTCAAACAGTTGTCTTTATATGTCTGGGACTCATGGTTGTGGGGTGCAGAACAGTATGAATATCATTACTAATCAACTCCATTTAAAAGAAGAGAGGCTCTCACTACAACTATATCAAAGCTCTGTGACCTAATATTTATGCTCAAAATATCACCTCACAATTGTCTAATTCAATCTGATTATGTGATAATGGCACAATCAACCCTAATTCTCATCACAAGAGAGAGAGGGAGGGAGAGCAAGTTCAACCACTTCCCCCTAACTTTAACTACCAGGGGCTGTACACTAAAAGAACCCCTTCCAAAAATTACAAACACAAAGAATTCAGATTCCTTGGCACTATATACACATTGACATCCCAAACAGTTGCCTTTATAGGTTTGCCAGGGACTCATGGTTGTGGTTTACAGAACAGTATGAATATCATTACTCTTTTTGTCTAATCAGCTCTATTTAAAGGAAGAGAGTTTCCTATCATCGTATATACCACTTCCTAAAAAGAGACAAAGCTCTTGACCTATTACTTATGTTCAAAATAACACCTCACGATTTTATCAAAAGGCTCTGCGCCATCTGATTATGTGATAATAGCACAAACGATGATGTATGTCACTCCCCAACACACATATAATCATCATAATTCGCCTTAACCCCCCAACATCAGAGCATCTTCTACTGTCCCAAGAATATCAGCCCCCACTGCATATCACACTCTACACAACGCCCTTATAAAGTTTTAACTGGAATGCAACTCTCCTCGATATCCTTACACAGTGTATTAGCATGCAGACCAGGAATTCGAACTATGCTGGATATAACTAACTCCAACTGGTACAATATATATACATAACATGACACCATATATCCAGTACATGGATAGTATGGCATCAGTTGATGTGTTTACTGCAATGTGTGGAGGGTAAGGATGTCATGCTGGTAGTGGTGTGTGCTTGGTACAAACAATTTGAAGCATTTTGCGACCAATTCTGTGCCTTGTTAGGAGGTAGGCTCAAGGAAGTTGGTGGTGGCATCACCTGGATGAGTGCCTACATTTGTAACAACATCGATGATGATTTCAACATTGGCTGAGAATAACAGTGATGGGAAATTCTTGGATGTGATTACTCAAGGAACAGGAGAAAGTGTCTTGATGAGTGAAATTATCAAGGTTAAAATGTGGTATTTAAAGCAGTACTGTGAATTAAATTTCTAGTGAGTGTTGATCAGAGTGGTATGAGAGAGAGAGAGAGAGAGAGAGAGAGAGAGAGAGAGAGAGAGAGAGAGAGAGAGAGAGAGAGAGAGAGAGAAGAGATTTAGGTTGTAATACATCTATATTGTGGAATACACGAGAAACTATATGGTCACATTGGGCATAGGTACTGGGTCATGGAACCTCTCTCTAATTAAACTCCATTGAATAAAGATACTGCAAGACACTTCTGTAGTTCCACGTATGTATATATATATGTATATATATGTATCAACACAAATCCATACACCTAATCAGGGCCAATGGCCTCTCAACACAGGTCCAAATTAGAGAGATTACACCATACGTTACACGATTTTCAAAATGAATTAACGCAAGGATTTGGACAGATTACAGTGATACCGGTCACAACAGAAGAACTTAACAAGTTACAATTTGCAACACCACATAACTTAACAAGTACTTAACAAGTTAAGTCATATATTTATACACATCTCGGAAGTCTCATGACCACGTTATGAAATTGAAACTCATCCGATAAGTGTCACTTACCACTGAAGCCATAACAATACTCTCCCACACTGCCGCAAATATCCCGAGAAATCCGATAATGATTATACCGAATCCGACTGCTACGAGAAACGCACTACCAAGTAGGTCCTTTCCCTCTGAGAGAGTAGCATATTCGTTCTTGGTGATGTAGATCCATAGCCCAAGTGCCATTGATATGACCCCCATCGTCTGTGTGAAGTGTACAAGATAATTGATTGGTTAATAACAGGGTGATCACCTTTATGAGAAACCTCAGTGTCCCGGGAGGTGTCTTAATTTCACGCAGCATTATAGGACAGCAGAAAGTGTCCTGTTTATCAAGGTATCCTCATTTTAAGGGATTCAACCTCTATGTGAAACTTATGTGGGTGCAAATGGTTGTACATTTGATGCCATAATATGAGATATAACAGTTTGGGACATTGCAATGCACCAGTGATATAGCGATAGAACACTGATGATTAGTCAAGAAGCAACGTATACAGTGAATGTGTACAGTGGAACCTCTCTATAGTGGCCAACCACGGGGAATGGCATTTTGGCTGTTATATGGAGGTGGCTGTTATAGAGGGTTTTTATATGAGGGGTTAAGTTAAATCGAGACCAGGGCTATTGGCCGTTATATAGCAGATGGATGTTGTTGAGGGGTGGCCGTTAAGAGAGGTTCCACTGTATATTTTCCTATATATATCCACAGACATATATATGTAATAAAATGTACATGTGTACATTTTGTGATAAAATCTTGGTAATAATGTTAGATAACATGCTCACTTACATGTATCTGAAAAGTGATACCGGACAGTTACAGACTTAGACAATGATAAGCAGCATAATGTGGCTATCAGTGTCATGTAAACACAACATTGCATTGTGGGGAACGGCACAATCACTTAAATCATCTCATTGAAGATCTTACAAACCAGTCCATTGATAAACAATATATTAGTCAGACTTGTGACATTCTTCAAATGATTATTACTTCAACAAGAGGGGATATACAAGAGGGGATAACTACTTACTTATCACATCACTACATTACGTTAAATTGACACCTTCAATATGTCTAGGAGTATTAGAGTCACATCATTTACATGCAGCATGTAGATGCTCACACAATACTACAGTAGTCAATGTCATTGCTGAATAGTACAATCCACACACTGTACGTGGATTAGATGCAAGTCAACATGTCAAATCCAATCTTATATGGATAGGTGGTGCATGCAACCCACAGATTGCTCCACGTGGAAACCACACTCACCCAAAAGGCCACGTTGAATACCATCAGCCCCCACTTGGCTACCATCAGTCTAGCGCTGCAAGTCCCGCTGCTGCATTCAAACACTCCCTGACGGGCCATGGCGGCGCGCTCCGCGGCTCCTGCAAACTGTGCACGCTAAGATCTCCAACAAAACGCTCCCTGGCTCCTTCAGATCAACTCTCTGCTAACTACTAGAACTCTGCACGTCAACTCCCATGAAAAACTGCGAGGATCTAAGCAGTGACTGCCACCATTCTCGGTGCACACGGAAGCGTGGAGATATCAACCAGGGGAACGTACAATGGCGTGAAAAATGCGCCGGCTCCCATCGGATTAGAGTACCAGGATGATCCCTTCTCTGTACATACACGCGACGTCGCTTGGGAAGCCTTCGAGATGCCAAGTTGAGTGAGGAATGCATGCGAAGCACGGCTTCCGCGGACGTGTTCCGTTTACTCTTCCGGATATTTTCCGAATACTCTAACCGGAACGCTGTCCGCATACTCTCGTGTGGATTGCTCCGCAACCTACGCGTATAAATATCCGGAACCGGAAAATGCGTCTGGCCGTATTGTTGTTTGGAGCGCGATCCACGCCAGGAAAGCAGTGGATAGGCAAACACAGAAAGACCTGGAAAATGACCGCCACGCGGAGAAAAAACACGCGCGAGAGAGATCAGCAAGTACAGCAGGTGAGTACACATAGAGGTCAAAGGTCCACGTGATGTGTGTGTGTGTGTGTGTGTGTGTGTGTGTGTGTGTGTGTGTGTGTGTGTGTGTGTGTGTGTGTGTGTGTGTGTGTGTGTGCATGTGTGTGTGTGTGTGTGCATGTGTGTGTGTGTGTGCAGGTAGAAGCAATGCTCTCTCAGCCCTACCTCACCCAAGAGGAGGAACACAGACACACATCCGAGAGAGAATCCCGATACCTTCCTCTGTTCCTTCGTCGTAGAAGAAACAAGTGGGTGAAGAAAGAACAGTCGACCTTTACTGCCTTAGAAAGAGGCACTTAGCAGCAATAAAAAGTGATCTATGTATGAATTATGCTAGTTGAATGCTACACATTGTTGGCGAGCGGGAGAGTGTGCACGCAAAATTAGAAGCACATATAACATTACGGTATGTACAGTGCCCGTCACAAACATATAAACATATATATATATATATATATATATATATATATATATATTATATATAGAAAAATCGCCTGTTCAGATCACTATGAGGGTTCACTACCCTCGCCAATTCTAGATTATGCAAAAAGTTTCTACCATGAAATATTCCCCAGTATACATACAGCTTTGGCAAATACTCAATTCGGTGATGGTTTAGGTGAATTGTAAATGGTGGGTGTGTAGTGGGTGGAATGGTGATGTGGTGATGGTGAAGGTGGAAGAGGTGATGTGGTGCTATTTTTCAAGAGGTGCATAGTTCAAGAGTTTCTCGATGAGATCAACGTGGCTTAGTAGCATTCTCCTGCAGCAGTAGCGCTTCAGTCCCAGTGCATCCAGGGCATCACTGGGAGGGAGGGAGGGAGGGAGGGAGGAAGAAGGGAGGGAGGGAGGTGAGGGGAGGGAGGGAAGAAGGGTGGGAGGGAGGGAGGGAGGGAAGGAAGAAGGGAGGGAGGGAGGGAGAGAGGGAGGGAGGGAGGGAGGGAAGAAGGGAGGGAGGGAGGGAGGTGAGGGGAGGGAGGGAAGAAGGGTGGAGGGAGGGAGGGAAGGAAGAAGGGGAGGGAGGGAGGGAGGGAGGGAGGGAAGAGAGAGAGGGAGGGAGGGAGGGAGGGAGGGAAGAGAGGGGAAGAAGGGAGGGAGGGAGGGAGAGAGAGGGGAGGTAGGGAAAGAGAGAGGGAAGAGAGGTGAGGGGAGAAAGGGAGGGAGGGAGGAGAGGTGAGGAGAGGAAGGGAGGGAGGAGGAGAGATGAGGAAGGGAGGGAGGGAGGAGAGGTGAGGAGAGGAAGGGAGGGAGGGAAGGAGAGGTGAGGGAGGATGCCAGAAGAGAGAGGGAGGGAGGGAGAAGAAAGGAAGGCGTGGAGCAAAGGAGAGGGAGAGAGATGTGGTAAAGAGGAGAGGCGATGAAGGTAAAAAGAGCGGGAGACAAATTAAAGAGAGAGCTGTAAAAGAGGCATTAATGCTCCTTTACAAGCCTCTGCTCCCACTGATTACTACACTCTTACCCCTCCGTGTATTCAGCCTGAAGTAGGCCAAGGTAGGACTCCCATTTATTCCCTATCACTTTGCCGCAGGTGAAGCAGCGAATAGGAATAATCATCCTTACAAGAGCTGTCTTGGTCTAACCTTTGAACCCTTACTATGACGTAACGTTACGTCATAGCAGCTGCCTGAATGTGTGCTGCTTAGCGATTGCATACCTCTTGGCTCTTCAGCACTGACAGCAGTTGTGGTTTTCCTCTCTCTCTCATAGACCGTCACGTAGCTTTCAAGTAAGTCCTTTACACTGTTGCTACTTGTGGACAAAATGTTTAGCTTTACGCGTACGTACCTTACGTGTATTTGCATAACGCCCTAAGAAAAAAACGCGGCCAACTGTATACAGTAAACACTGTCGTGCTGTTGCTTCAGTTGCTACTATTTGCTCTATGTTAATGCTACGAGTACTGAAATGGGTGGTCTGCGTTGTGTGTAGATCTGTAGGTCTGGAGGTGTTGTAACAGTTTCATGTAGAAGTGGTTGCTGGAGTACAAGCTATGCCCACTTTTGCAATTAGCGTGCCGACGTGTGTGGTGGTGGTTGATCTTCTCGTGTTATTTGATGACTGTCTTGGGGGCTAGAAGAACTGTTGTGCTTTACATTCATGTAGTTAGTGCTGTACCCTATGCCTCTCTCTCTTTATCGCTTTCTACTTCTCACTTTTTCTCTCTCTCTCCCTCACTCTCCCTCCCTCCCTCCCTCCCTCCCTCTCTATCGCTTTCCACTTCTCAATCTTTCTCTCTCTCCCTCTTTCCCTCCCTCCCTCTCTCCTCCCTCCCTCCCTCCTTCCTTCCCTCCCTCCCTCCCTCCCTCCCTCCCTCTCTCCCCACAGACTCCTACCACCCACCAGCCCTTCCAAAATGAAGACTACCTGTGCCTACAATCGATGTCTCCAAATATCATTCATCGTCGTTCAGATTCTATTCATCGTAAGTTCATCACATTCATCGTACTTAGCCTCATCTATTCTCGGAAATGAAACGTTGTACCCATAGCAGTTGCTTCATCCAGACATTCTTGCAAGGGGGGGAGAAGTAGAGTTTTGAGAATGTTGGGGGGGGGGTGGGGGGTGGCATGTGTACAGCAATGTATTTTTCAAATCCCAAGGGGACACTTAGGATCCAAGGGGGGCAAATGCCCCCCCCCCTGCTCCCCCACCCCAGCATAGGTGCGAGTCCTACAGTGGTAGATATTTTCTAGAAGAAAGGGGGAGGGGCAAATTAAGACCTATAAATAGAAGGGGGAGGAGTTACAATGTAGGTTAACTGTAGAGTCAGGCTGGCCTACCTCAGGGGGCAAAAATTATTTTCAGGGGCAGGAAATGTTCCCCCCAGGAAAGCGGATTTTTCAGCGATGATGTTGTGGGAGGCCTCAGGTTGATCTAACCAGGTGTTTTTCTAGAAAAATATTTCAGGCGGGACTTCCTAAAATTGAGGGGGGTGTGACTTGGAAATATAATAGGTTTGATCATAGCCCATCTCAGGGGGCAAAGCCACTTTCAGGGGAGGTGAATTGCCCCCCTTGCCCCCCCCTAAAAAGCCCTGCTAACTGACCATCCCCACAATAATTATATCCCATGTATTTCGTGACACGCATAGTTAACCCTAGGCCCGCCCCCCGGTTATGCCTTTGGGAGTGAATTGTAATAACATTTTGTCAGTTGGCTTGAATGGTGCTATTGATGTATAGTGATCTGGAGGTGTGGGGGATGAACGGTGTCCTGTTTAGTGATGTATTCAGATTGGTGATTAGTGAGGTGTCCTGTTTAGTGATGTATTCAGATTGGTGATTAGTGAGGTGTCCAAGGTGTCCTGATTAGTGTGTGTGTGTGTGTGTGTGTGTGTGTGTGTGTGTGTGTGTGTGTGTGTGTGTGTGTGTGTGTGTGTGTGTGTGTGTGTGTGTGCAATCTACACCCAATGGACACAGCTAAGGTTGCCATTCAGAGGAAATCTCATATTCCAGTATTCAGATTGGTGATTAGTGAGGTGTCCAAGGTGTCCTGATTAGTGTGTGTGTGTGTGTGTGTGTGTGTGTGTGTGTGTGTGTGTGTGTGTGTGTGTGTGTGTGTGTGTGTGTGTGTGTGTGTGTGTGTGTGTGTGTGTGTGTGTGTGTGTGTGTGTGTGTGTGTGTGTGTGTGTGTGTGTGTGCAATCTACACCCAATGGACACAGCTAAGGTTGCCATTCAGAGGAAATCTCATATTCCAGTATACATGTATTAGGCCCAATGTCAGTGGAGTAATGTGTTTGTTGTTCTAATATCTCTGATTTCTGTGTACTCTGTTGACTTGTAAGAATGTCAATTAAGTGCCGAAACTGAGCTGGTGACAGTTAATACTCCCTCTCACACTCTCCTTCCCTCCCTCCCTCCCTCCCTCTCATTCCCTCTCTCTCCCTCTCTCTCCCTCTCATTCCCTCCCTCTCTCCTCCCTTCCCTTTTCTTCCCTCCCTCTTCCTCCCTTTTCTCTATCTCCCTCCTTCCCTCCCTCCCCTTTTTCCCTATCTCCTCTCTATCTCCCTCCCTCCCTCCCTCCCTCCCTCCTTTCCTCCATCCCTCCCTCCCTCCCTCCTTCCTTCCCTCCCTCCCTCCCTCCCTCCCCTCCTCCCCCAGTGTCTAGGAGGTGTGATGATTGCACTAGGAGTATGGTTCGAAATCCTTGAACAAAATGTCGATGCCATCGTTGACGGAGATCAAATCAAGTATGGAGCCTACATCACCATTGCTGCTGGATGTGGAGTAATCGTTGTTGCTGTACTGGGAATATTCGGAGCTCTGTGCGACACAAAAATCAACAGATTTATACTATTCCTGGTGAGAATATACAGTACATGCAAAAAACCATCAACGAAGCTACCATACTACTACCCTAACACTACCCTACTACCCTACCTTGCTACCTGCTACCCTACTACCCTAACACTACCCTACTACCCTACCTTGCTACCTGCTACCCTACTACCCTAACACTACCCTACTACCCTACCTTGCTACCCTACTACCCTACCTTGCTACCCTACTACCCTACCTTGCTACCCTACTGCCCTACCTTGCTACCCCACCCTGCTACCCTAGTACCTTACCCTACACTACCATACTATCACACTACTGTACCCTGTTACCCCACCTTGCTACCCTACTACCCTACCATGCTACCCTAGTACCTTACCCTACACTACCATACTATCATACTAATGTACCCTGCTACCCTACTACCCTACTACCCCACCTTGCTACCCTACTACTGTACTACCCTACCCTGCTACCAAATGCTACCCTAACACTACCCTAAATTGTTGGCGTTTTTTGCATGTACATGTACTGTAGAGATGCACAGAAAGGCAAAGCAACACAACACAACTCGCCCGAAACAGTCATTTTTCAAAGAAAAATTGGCTGCCTCGGGTGGGACTCGAACCCACGACCATCAACTTTCCAGGCGATGCTCTTACCAACTGAGCCACCATATCAGAGTTCCTTTGGGGGGTGGCAAGAGGGGGCATTTGCCCCCCTTAAAAAGATTTGCCCCCCTTAAATCAAACAGGCCTTCCTCATATACTGCCACGTGTTTTCATGTTGCCTCCTCCCAAGATTTCTAAAAGTGCGGTTTGCCCCCCTTGTCAAGTTTTCTGAAATAAACCCTGCATGATATGCAGTGGAACCTCTCTAATATGAACATCTTTGGGTTAAAACTGTGTTCTGATTAGTGCCTGATTACAGGGACATACTCCTTGAGACAGGGAATGGTATCTGGTCCTATAACCGTCCCTCCCCCTCTCCCCCCCTCTCTCTTCCTCTCCCTCTCCCTCCCCCTCCCTCTCCCTCTCCCTCTCCCTCTCCCTCTCCCTCTCCCTCTCCCTCTCCCTCTCCCTCTCCCTCTCCCTCCCCTTCCCCCTCCTCCTCCCCCTCTCCCTCTCCCTCTCCCTCTCCTTCCCCCCTCCCCCTCCCTCTCCCTCTCCCTCTCCCTCTCCCTCTCCCTCTCCCTCTCCCTCTCCCTCTCTCTCTCCCCTCTATCATACAGTACATTGCTCTGGTGATTGTGGTATTTGTGCTTCAGACTATCGGAGGAATTCTGACCTTTGTCTATCGTGAAGATGTAAGTAGACAAATACTCATATCATGTGATTTATCTGCTTTTACTTTCCCTCTCTCCCTCTCTTTCTCCCTCTTCCTCACTCTCTCCCCTCACTCTCCTCTCCGTCTCCTCTCCCTCACTCTCTCCCCTCCCTCTCCTCTCCCTCCCTCCCTCCCCCTCTTCTCTCCCTCACTCTCTCCCCTCACTCTCCATCACTCTCTCCCCTCCCTCTCCTCTCCCTCACCCTCTCCCTTTCTCCCTTCCCTTCCCTCTCCCTCCCTCCCTCCCTCTCCACCAACTCTTTCCCCTCCCTCTCCTCTCCCTCCTCTCTCCCCTCACCCCTCCCCCTCCCTCTCCTCTCCCTCCTCTCTCCCCTCACCCCTCCCCCTCCCTAGGCAATAGATTATGTTCGTGATGGTCTCAATGATACACAGTTTTTGTATGGTTTCGAAACCAACAGAGGAGAGAGTGTAACAGATGCCTGGGACTATGTGCAGGAAAATGTGAGTAAATTGTCCTTCATCCATTCCTCCCTCTCCCTCCAACCTTTCTCCATCCCTCCCTCTCCTTTACCTCCCTCCTCCCCCTCTCACCTCTTTTCATCCCTCCCCCCCTCTTTCTTTCTCTCTCTCTCCTCTCTTCCATCTGTGCCCTTTCTTCCCTCCTTCCCTCTCTCCCTCTCCCTTCCTCCCGCCTCACTCTTTCTCACCTCCCCTCCCTTATCTTTTCCCACCTCCCTCCTTCCCTCTCTCCCTCTCCCTTCCTCCCTCCTCACTCCCTCTCACCTCCTCCCCTCCCTTATCTCTCCCCCTCCCTCCCTCCCTACTTACACACATCAACCCTCCACTCCCTCCCAGCTGGAATGCTGTGGCATCAATAACTTCAGTGACTGGCAGAACGTCATGATGTTCGAGGACACCCTCTATCCAGACAGCTGTTGTCGTGGTGATGTAATGAACAGTACCACTTCTCCACCGTGTCCAGAGGAAGAGGTTTATACAGATGTAAGTATAGGGGTAACCCCTTATAATTACCACTGACATTAGGGCACTGTTACTGAGACCAAATATTGTGTTCTGGAATTCTTGAATCAGGAGAGTTTATTGTGTGTCATGTCCTCCATCTGTCTCCCTCTACCTCCCTCCCTCCTTTCATAACCTTCCCCCCTCTCTCTTCACCTTTCTTTGTTCCTTCCTCCCACCTTCCTCCCTCTCCTCTCCCTCTCTCCCTCCCTCCCTCCGTTCTTCCTCCCTCCCTCCCTTTCTCCTTCCCTCCCTCCCTCCCTCCCTCCCATTCTCCCTTTCCTTCTCTCCCTCTCTCCCTCCCTCCCTCCCTCCCTTCTCCTTCCTCCCTCTCTCCTTTCTCCCTCCATTCTCCCTCTCTCCTCCCTCCCTCCTTCCCTCCCACCTCCAGGGCTGTGAAGACGCTCTAACAGAGTTCATAGAAAACAACCTCCTTGTCATAGCAACCGTTGCCATCACATTTGTTGTTGCCGAGGTAACCGCACATAACACATCAAACACTACAACACCTGTATGTCCTCACCTTTAACCTGTTACCATATACATGTAGGTGAAAAAACAAAAATGATTCAACTTTGTTTTACCTAGTGTGCAGGTTTTAAACAGTGTGTATTGTAGGGAAGGTGTTTTGTAAAGTGCTTAACAATAGGTTGGTGCAGTGTAGTCAGTGGCGGATTTAGGGGGGGTCAGCTTTGGCAGGTGGAGTATGCCAGAAAGATTTTTCTGGCATAGTTCTCAATGATCAGCTTTGGCAGGTGGAGTGCGTTATCATGCATACACGCTTTACTAAACTTATGCAGCTACAGCATCAAAACCTCCCTGGCATTAAAATAAGCGTGTGTGTGTTCCACACACTCATCTTGACAGAGTAAAAGTTGCTAAACAGATTGCTAAAGGTTGCTGTGAAGGTAGCCATGTAAGCGTTAGCCGAAAAGTGGGTGTGGCATGTCAAAATTTCTGGCACGCGCATAGCTTTTGCACCTCCCTTTCTAAATTTCTAGATCTGCCACTGGTAGTAGTTAGATGACGAACCATATGAGGAGAATGTTCAATCCAATGCTCCCATTTTAGCCCATTTTTCTCTTGTTTTGTCAACTTTTCTTCTTAAAAAGTGTACAAGAATTGTGCGTGATTATCACGAGCTCAGATGCTGGTGGTCGTCTCAACCAGGCTAGTAGGGTAGTAACTCTCGAATCATCGCTACCTCATCTGCTATCCATGTCTGAGCTACAGCTAGTAGCCGAGTAGTCACCCGTTTCTTCCATTTTCCAGTCGGCATCCTCCTACTCGCTCCTCACAACAGTCAAGTCTGCCTGTGCCATTCCTCTGTCTGCCACGTATAGCATGTAACATGCACGCACGCACGAATCTTGAGCTTTGCACATGCACAGGAAAGATTTTCTGGCATAGTTCTCAATGCTCACATTTCTCAAAATTATGCCAGCGTAATATGCCAAGGTGCAGTGCAGGGCCACTGCAGGCACCCCCGGTTCCATAAGGTGTGAACAGTTTATATGCGGGGAATGTCAGTTGTTTTATCCAATGTAGAGCTAGCTACTCTGTAGGCTCTCTTAGTCTAGCAAGCTAGCCCCTTTTTTCCTCTGTTTATTTCTTGCTGACTTTAGTTGGGAGGAAAAAGGGTCTAGCACAGGTCACTTTTAATTGCCTACGTCATAGCTAAATCTGACCAATGAGCACGCGCTTTCCAAATCTCAAAAGCAATTATAGCGTAGGAGGCGTACGTAAGGGCCATCATGAATCTAGTTAACTGTACTCGCACACTAGCCTCGTTCCCAGGCTCTCCCCCGCTACGCAATCTTAGAACCGCTGGGCTTTTCATGTCATGGGGTCAAAGGTCGTGTACAATAAATATGCACGTAGCGGGAGTGGGCCTGGGAACGAGGCTACTCGCACACTACGTAAGTGCTTGAGCCATGCCATGAATATCATTACAGCCCTCTGTTCTGGTTTTGCACCCACTTAGAATGACCATGCCCACCAATTATGGCTTCCCTAGAACAGATAATAAATTAATTGCATGAAAACAGTGACCTGTGCTAGACCCTTTTTCCTCCCAACTAAAGTCAGCAAGAAAACACAGAGGAAAAAAGGGGCTAGCTTGCTAGACTATGGGCTCTCTCTGCTTGCCCAATTATTGTTTCATTCCATCGTATTTCCGTAGGCTTAAACTTTTGAAAATTGCTTCAGGGACTATAGCCACACCCACAATTAACAAAACTGCACTAACCCCCACCCATTTTGATTTAAATCTACGCAACTGTCATGCTGCGGTTTGCGCTTTAGCAACTGTCGTGCCTTTGCACCAGCTTACTGTAGCTATTAGCAGTTACATACATGTAAGTGTCAGAACTCCACTGTTTGCCTTTCATGGGAATAGCCATTGTACACAGCATGCACGTAAGTAGCGCGCCACGCGTTGCGACAATCAACGTACGCCAAATTCCGGGACAAACTCTATGTCCGTCCAGGACCTGGGACAAATTCCAAAAATCCGGGGCTGTCCCGGAGATTCCGGGACAGTTGGAGCCTATGTATTCCATCTATTGCCTGCATGGATACTGCAATGACCATCCCTACATCCTTCACTTTATCCACAACATACCTCTTCTGCAGGTGATCGTGGTGTTGATGGCTGTCTGCTTGCTTTGCTGTACCGACTTCGACGACAATTAACGACACACTCCAATGAAACTATGGCAACAAGCCCCTCCCACGTACTAATCATTATGCCCCTGTAGTTAGCGTACTAATCAACCAGTTCTAACGTTATTCATTATTGACTGCCATAGTCATCTTTATTAACTTTGTTTTTAATTCTATTATTTGTACACCATCCTATAGATTTTTAAAATTAAATAATTATATTCATGAGGGCACCATAGCGCTAGCATTACTGCCATCGACCACGCACCCACAATCATAAGCAGAGACATGTAGAAGGGTACGTTGGTGAATGGTTAACATACATTGGAATAGGAACAGGGGAGCAGGGGGGCCTGTGCCCCCCCCCCCACCCCCAATATTTTAGGAGGGGGTCCACCCAATAATTACCCAGCTACTTATTAGAGTCAAGCATATGCATGGAATCCAGTAGACAGTAAGAGTTACTGGTCAATAACAAATTGGTAGGGTTTGCCCCCCCCCAACATTTTTTTTCTTCCTACTCCTATGACATACAAAACAGAACTTGCAATCATTGCACATGACATGCAGCATGTTATGACTATCACTGAATGAACATGATGTATTTCCAATGCAGTAATGAACTTGTAAATAACTATATGGAAATATGGCTGATAATTGCAGGAATTAAAAATGCATTTTTGCTAATTATCAGCATATTATTTCCATATAGATTTCTAAGTTTACATGTATTACCGCATTAGAAATGTCTCATGTTCTAGATCTTCCAGTGATATCAATGCCAACCATTGCATGTGTCATCACATGTGTGTGTCATCGCATGTGTCATCACATGTGTGTGTCATCGCATGTGTCATCACATGTGTGTGTCATCGCATGTGTCATCACGTGTGTGTCATCGCATGTGTCATCACATGTGTGTGTCATCGCATGTGTCATTGCATGTGTGTGTCATCACATGTGTGTCATCGATCACGTGTGTCATCACATGTGTGTCATCGATCGCATATGCATGTGTCATCGCATGCGTCATCGCATGTGTCATCGCATGTGTGTCATCGATCGCATATGCATGTGTCATCGCATGTGTCATCGCATGTGTGTCATCGATCGCATATGCATGTGTCATCGCATGTGTCATCGCATGTGTCATCGCATATGTGTCATCGATCGCATGTGCATCTGTCATCACTTGTGTCATCACATGTGTCATCACATGTGCAGTTGCTGTTTATTTGATTCAATGCCAACCATCGCATGTGTTACTCAGATAATATCAATAAATTATACAATCAGTGGTGGTATATAAAAATGTAGTTAAAAAATATACCATAGATAATTGGGAGCTTGGAAATTCAGCTATAGCTAAGTATATATGTTAATAAACACAAGTATCTCTACATTCTTTAGACTACGGTATAATGAGAAGTTATTTTTCATAATGTATATTCAAACTTATCATAGTTGTACGTATGCTGTTTGCAGTCGACTGTGGCTATTGGACATAGAATTCAACCACTTGGATGGCAATATTACTACCACTGGGAGCGCAGACATTAACTCCAAACACACCGGAGGCGTGTATTCCGAGATCCTTGACAAAGTAAGGAGGGTGACTGAACGCACAGCATTCACTCTCGCCAAAGCAGTTCTTTCCATCCCAGAGAGCATCGCTGAAAAAAGTTGTAGATCCTGAACTCTCTGCTGCATCATTGTTTCCCGACTCGCAGAAGTAATCATTTCCCACAAAAGGAGGGGGAAGATTTAGGTTAGTTCCATCCGAGGCACACGGACAGGCGGTTGGAAGGGACGGGTCACTATTAGTAGAGCCAACAGCGAACGTCCAAATATGCTCTACTGGAGATCCGTCTCTACGTCGACCAACCACAAGCCCATGTACATAGGGCTGCCTTATACTCATAAGTTGACTAGAAAACGCTTGTCCGTCGCCAATTTGATAGGCTACAACTCGACCGCACACTTTACTGAACGGCTCTTCAACATCCAGCCGAAGATTATCACAATCCTGTTGAGCAGTCCTACCACAAGCTCTTATAGGTAGATTATTCAGAGGGTTTAGTCGGTTAGGACAGTCTTGATCGGGATCTCGCATATCTAGCTTTATGAGTTCTCTCCAACCCGATCCACCACATGGATGGACGTGCCCTTCTATATCTTCGAGAGTCTCGGCTTTTTCTTGCAGCTCTTCACTGATGTCATCCAACTTACTTTCCTGTTTTTTCAACTGTTGAAGTAACTTAAGGTTGATATCCATCAGTTGTTCGAGGAGCCTGGCTTGATTGGCATTGTCCTGCTGTAGAAGAGCAAATCCGAATTTTAGAGAACCAAGATCATCCGATAAGACTTCCAAATCCTGTTGCTGTTTATTTGATTCAGAGAGAAGCAGTTTCAGACTCTGCTGCATCTCCTCAGTCACTGTAGCTGAATACAAGTAAAACACACGTGATTGGGGAACCCCTCTAATTAGGACCCCCTGAAATGAGGACACCTTGGGCATGAGTAAACTGCATGGATACATGTGACCATGCTGATTATAATTTTGGACTGGACTTTCTATCCAAAGTACGGTAAGGTAGTAACAGAAGCTAAAACATGTTCTTGAAAGTAGCTCTTACCCAGGCTCTTATTGCGCCTGGGTACAAGGCTAGTCAAGAAAGGTGATACTAACAGAGTGTCTTCAATAACTCGGCTGATCTGGACATTCTCTCTAGACCAGTTGGTTAATGTGGCCAATTTGAAGTCCCAGGCATATGGATGGGCCTGTGGGCTTGCTTTGCTAGCCCAATTAATGATAGTTACCATATGGGGTAGAGGGTTCTGCACTTTAGTGCATTCATTATTGAAGTACTGGTCCTGACTCTGCGCAATTCCTGGTGTTCAGACAGTCGGCGTGCTATGTAGCAGTGCAGTTTGTACCAAGTAGTGACCTCTTACTAATAACTAACCTATATAATATATCTTCTATGGCTGCTTCATTCCAACCGCAGATGTCTGTATTATTTTACCTTCATTCCAAGCTATATAAAATGCAATTTGCACCAAGCGGTCCGATCTCTGACCCTGTGTATTAAATTCTTTGAAAACTAACCTATGGCTTACCCTACATATAATAAACTAACCTATGGCTTACCCTACATATAATAAACTAACCTATGGCTGCTTCAATACTGCACCTCTACAGGGGTGTAACTAGACTAATCATAGCGAAGCCACGAAGGTTATAACTAGCCTCGTTCCAGGCTACGCATCCTACACGGTGAGGCCATAACTGCACTACACTAAGTTACTGATGTGGGGCGATTGCCCTACCTGCCACAATGGTAGTTACACCCATGCTGTTACCTACATATCAAGCCAGTGTCTAGGTATGTTAAGCGATTTCAGGGCTATGAAAAGCACACAAGCATGCACGTCTTGACAAATGGTCCATTCAGTTTGTCAAGGTTTTAGTGACTATAGACAGATGCATATCTATAATATACCTTCATTCCTAGCTAGCAGTGTAGATTGCTGCCAGAACAAGAGGACCGGGGGTTTATGGTCAAAGCAGGGAACTCTCCAACACACGAATTACCTGGAACTTTTCAGGCAGCCTTTCTAGCTTTGAAGTCCTTCACAAAGTGAATGAAAGACATGCAGGGTTGTCCTCTTGAAGTTGGACAAAGTGCTGATCCCTTAGTTATAAGTAAAGCCATAGGTTTCATAGCTTATTTTATCAAAGAATTTAATATTTAGGTAACCTAAGCTATGGTTGCATGCTTTAATAGTTCACCTGTTACCTACATTCCAACCCAGTGTCTAGATATTGATATTATAAACACGTAACCGTTACGTGTCTATAATATCTATGGTAGTGATTACAGGGCTATAAAAAGTACACAAACATAGTGTCTTTACTGATGGTCCAGTCAGTTTGTATGACTAGTTCATACTTCATTTGCATTAAGTTTGATGTCGACATACACAGGCCAAGGCGATCAAGAGAGAATGAGAAAGACAAACTTCTGTCTGGAGTTGAACCCAGGTCTAATGACCAGCAAACCAGCACACTAGACACTGAGCCACGATCACCAGACAAAAATCTGTCCCCTCATTCCCTCTTATAACTGCAGCAGTCATTGCCTAACTGGCAACCTCACACTGCAGACCATGTGCCATCACATGAATTCGCGTGTTTATCAGGTTGCGATGGGTTGCAGTATTGTTTTGTGTTCTTTGTATGTGTGTGATTCAGCCTAGCAAGCAATATGCAACAACTGTCTACACACCAGCTGCTATAGTCCACTAGCTAAGCTGTCTCAACAGTATTGATAGTAGAGCATCTGTCAATGGATTGTTAATTAGTTACCTCTTAAGAATTAGTGTTAGTGTTGTTAGTAAACTCTTTTTTTAATCTTGTGTAAGTTAACCTTGTTTAGTGGAGCCCTTCAAATCTAGGTAATTGTACAACTGTTCCCTAAATGCTGTTTCTGTGTGAATTCAACCCCTGAAATCCGGACACCTCACTAATCAGGACACTGTCCTCTGCCCTAAGGATGTCTGGAAAGTCAAAGACTAGTTCCACGTGCATACCTGAATGTAGCATAGGGTCAATGCGCGCAATTATATACACACATATATAAAGTTATAATTCACTCATGCATGTTAGCATAATTTTACTTAATACATTCTGTCTGCTTGCCTTGATCCCCTTCTTTAGCTTGTAGCGGTATCGACAAGAGAAGAACCATGGCCAGAATGCAGAACATCGCCAAAAGGCGCGGAGACGACGGCGTCATGGCGTTAGTCTCGCTGCTCGAAAGCACCGAAGTGTTTGCATGCGCAGTTTTCTGTGCGCCCTTTCTCAATGCGCATGCGCAAACAATTCATTTATAATTTCCACACATCATTTAACAGATGTTTACTATGGTGCGCCGTTCGTTTCAAAATTATTGATATAAATAATCGAGTGATCGATCCGCAAAACCGACCGATCGATCTGCAAAATCGATCGATCGATCCGCATAACCGACCGATCGATCTGCAAAATCGATCGATCGATCCGCAAAATCGACCGATCGGTCCGCAAAACCGATCGATCCGAAAAATCGACCGATCCATCAATTACTATCGAGCGATCGGTCCTCATTGCCGATCGATCAATAGGTCAAAGGTCAAAGAAAGCTCAAGTTGAAGATCATGGAGGACAATATAAACTGACCTTTGACTGCCCTGTATCATGTAGGCTTACCACCGTACATGAATCATTAGTGCATGGTGCCAGATGTGCAACTGCGTGCTTCAGGATATGTATGTGTTTGTGTCTCATATTAGATTATATGACTAGCCTTGAGTAAGCATTTATCTTTCTGAGGCAAAGCTAGGCTATGGCATTCACAAAACCTGGACAAGAGATGCCATCTAGTAGAAAACACCAAAGTAGATATTGGTGTAGTGCCCGTGCATCTACTGCAATGAGTGTGTAACAAAAAAGTATTCAGTACAATTTTTAAAGCAATGTGGGTAGCAATTACCATGCTGTGAGTATGGTATATGTCTATAGGATTGCCACGGACTGTCCTGGGATGTCCCATGTCCCCTATCTGACAACTAGTTAACACTGTCTGAGGAGCAGCCACAGCCCCTCCCCATCAGTAAAGGGGGTGGAGCCGAATTCATGGTGTGCTCCACCCCCTTTTGATGGGGAGGAGGCTGGGCTCGCAACGAAGACTATGTGGAAGATGATATTCATATACATATGGATGTGATATATAGATACATATGAATCCTGGGACATCCCAGGAAAGTCCGTGGCAATCCTGGACATACCTTGTGACTATTACATATACAGACCATGTACCTATCTATGCCTTATTGTTCCATGTAGGTTATTGCAAATGTTGTTCAAACAGTGGAAAGCTTCCTATCGGAGTGTGCAAGCTCAGTAATGACAAATGATGAGTTGCTATGTGATTACTTGTCTCTGAGACAGGACTCAGTTATAAGAATTTGGAAGAGGTGATGCAATATGTAGGAAGCCATAGCCAATTACAACGACTGCGTGGGCAGGCACATGAGTACCTTCGTAGATTTGAACATTCTAGCAGTGGGTGTACTCATCCTGTGGTAGATATTCATTTACCCAGTATAGAACGGCAGCCTGGCATTCCTGGTAGACCTTTCTTACACATCAATATTGATCAGGTGGAGATGCTGCGACAAGTGGGCTATACATGGCAAGAAGTTGCTGATGCAGTTGGTGTTAGCCGTACCACACTTTGGAGACGTCTGCAGGAACAGAACGTGACAATTTCATCATATATTGACATCAGTGATGCTGATCTAGATGAAATGGTAAAGTCTATCCAACATAATTTTCCTAATGCTGGGCTTGTTATGGTTCAGGGTCACCTTCAAAGTATGGGAGTTCATGTTCAGAGGCGGAGACTAAGACAATCAGTTGCCCGTAATGATCCAATACGACAACGAATCCGTTGGCATCAAGTGCTATCTCGGCGATCTTACTCAGTACCAGACCCTAATGCACTCTGGCATATAGATGGCCACCACAGTTTAATTCGATGTACATGAAGGTATAGTTGGTTTTTCGCGGATGATAGTGTACCTCCAATGTACAACTAACAACAGGGCAGAAAGTGTTTTTTCATATTTTTGGAGGGCAACACGGGAATATGGTATACCTTCACGTGTTTGCTCTGATAAAGGAGGTGAAAATGTGATGGTGTGTCATTTTATGGTTTCACAAAGGGGAGTTGGGCGAGGAAGCCACATTGCCGGTCCATCCACTCATAATCAACGCATTGAACGGCTATGGCGCGATGTATAGCGTTGTGTTGCTTCAACCTATCATGAGTTGTTCTATTATATGGAGGAAGAGCAACTGCTAGACCCTGAAAATGAATTAGACCTGTTTGTTTTGCATTGTATCTTTCTTCCAAAGATAAACCATGCACTGGAATGCTTTAGCAGTGCTTGGAATCAACATTCTCTATGAACAGAGTAAATGTGGTCTCCAAGAAAAATCTGGATTAATGGTATGCTAAGGGACAGTAGTTTAGAGAATGATGTCATTGCTCCTGGTCCTGAGCTTGAAATGTATGGAATAGATCCTGATGGGCCTGTACCAGAGGTGCACCAACAGGTGGATGTACCCGACACCATACGTCCCTTGGACACTTCTGCTAGACAGCGCTTTGTAGACAGCTTACAGCAAGAGCAGGACAGTGATCGTGACTATGGTGTACATAAGTACTGTACTGCTAAGAGAATGCTTCAAGAAATTTTAGAATGTACTAGTTCCAGTAGTGACTCGGTAATGTGTCAACACTTCTCCAACATTCATTTTTGAGCAACTACCTCATGACATTGTCATTTCATCAACCCCCTTTTCACACAATGTACTTTTATATATTTTTATAACCACTTGTCTCAAAATCAGTCAATTGCAAATGCAAATCACATAAATGGGTAACTTACAAGCATATATACATACATACATATATACATATATATAATGGTAAAGAAAGTGATCATGATCAATGAACGATTGAGCCATATGTGTAACATCAATATCACAGTGGGTGATCCATGATTGAAACAATGTGTTCTTGTGTATATAATATGATACCACATGACTACATATAATATTACAATAACTAAGTCATGGCATAGTGAACTTTGTAGAGGCCATCAAGACACGCAAACCACTTGCAAATGAGTTGTACTCTGTTACGCAGGTAGACATTGTGAGAGTCTTTGAACAGGTACTCACAGTTATCGCAATGCCTTCCTGTTCAATGAAGTCTACAACAACCCTATTGCAGTGGACATGTGGACTTACGGTGGTATATTGTAGAAACTCCTGTAATTCTAAATTAAAATATATAGAGGGGTGTAACTAGAATAATCATAGCAGAACTAGCCCTGTTCCCAGGCTAGGCATTGTATGCGGCACACCATAACAGTGCTACACTAAGTTACTGCGTTGAAAAGCGGTGGGGCAATTGCCCTAGCTGCCCCAGTAGTAGTTATGCCCATGTATAATGGCCTACATTGTCTCATATAAATACACACGGAGTTTCATTACATGGCATGACTCAAACACATACCTTTTGGATTACACTCAGTGATAAAATGTTTGAGAAAATTATACACCATTTGTTCTGCATCAGTCATTTCAACTTTAGTAGGCTGGAGAATGTCGATAACCTCCTGTGGCTTCCACTGGTTAGCATCTACAAAAAGACTGCAGGAAACAACCGCATAGTGGTCGCCTGATGGAAATCCTCCAACCCTTCCATTATCTGGTCTAAGAACACCTTGCGCTTCTGGAGAACATCGTAAGTGTAGATGGCATCTGAAATGCTCGCCTTCAATTCTATCTGTAATTAAATAAATCTGATAGCTGCTTTGTTTCTACGCACAGAGACATACATACTTTCAAAGGGATATCACATCCACTTTGCTCCATCAGATCCATCAGAATATCTTGGGTCTCACCCAGTTTATTAAGACTCACAGCCATCGAAAACTATAGAATAATTATTGGTTAGATACAACTAATATATGCCAACATCAGGCACTTATATACAGCATGGTACATGTACTCAACAATGTAAATTGCCTGTATATATGGTGCGCCGTTCGTTTCAAAATTATTGATCTAAATATTCGAGTGATCGATCCTCCAAATCGATCGACCGATCCGCCAAATCGATCGACCGATCCGCCAAATCGATCGATCGATCCGCCATATCGATTGATCGATCTGCAAAATCGATCGATCGGTCATCAAAATCGATCGATCGATCGGCAAAATTGATTGATCGGTCCTCAAAATTGATTGATCGATTCGCTCGGCTTCACAGTAGTGTGATAACCGAGCAATACGCATGCGCTGAGTGTACACGTGTCGCTGAAGTTATGGCCGACGGCGAAGAACCCGGCTGTTCGTATCCTGTTGTACAGCCTCAGGAACAGGGTTTATGGGAGACTGAGCAGAAGGAAATGGTCGGTAGTATAATTATTGGTGTAGTGTTCAGTTTTCACGTTTGTGCTTCTCCGTTTCCTGTCTATGTGACTGTTGTAACAGATGACTGAGATTTTGGCTGAGTTAGGTGCTAAGGAGGTTACAAAGCGTTTTTTGGATGAGAAGGTATGGCAGTTGTGTGTCGCTAATGGTGTTGAGTGTAGGGGCCAGTGTAGCTACCTGCCGTTCTCTCCAGTTGAGCTTGTATGTCTAGTGGCCATAAGCTCATGGTCCCTATCTTACTGTAGTGAGCAAAACTATTTATTTTGAATTGCAGATATACCCTCAGACTGTCGCACTGCTCACTGATGAGCAATTGAAAGAGCTAGGAGTGACTAGTATGGGTGAACGAGCAACGTTGCGTACTCTTTGCAGAAATGTTGAACGCTGTAAGCTGTTAAGTCCTGGCTATATACAGTACAATCGTGCATGTAGTTGAGTTGAGGCAGTGTGTATGCGGTGCACATGATTGTATAGGTGGAGATAATGTTAGTTAATGTGCTTGTTTGGTGTTTGTAGGTAAAACTGTCCGAGATGAAGTTAAAATGATTATGGCTCCTTATGATCGTGAACGACACCCAAAGCGAAGTATTGAATTTAGTGATTGGCGATCTGCGAAACGAAAAGTTTCAAAATCAAGGAAGGGAAAGGAGAAGTGTGTTCCTTCACCCAGGAAGATCACGTTTCAAAAGAAGCTAATTGTCATTCGTTATATGGGGCAGAAGGCACCTAAGCAGTTCACTCTGAAGGACAGCATTGTTTTATTGCGAGGTCTGTTGCCAGACATTGATATCCTAGCTAGTGAGCTAGATGTGAGGAGAGAGATTGCTGGTGTGATTGTAAACTCAGGGGAGGAATTCAGCAGTTGTTCAAGGCACAGTTTTGAGTTCATTGAGGCCAATGGGAAGAATCTGTGTGTGCCTGCAAAACCCCTGGGCTTTGAGTGGTCTGGCAAAGCTGTAAAAAATCTTGCTGGATGTGGGCAGGTCTATGTTCGCCTTTTGTACGATCCAGAGTCCAGCTCAGAGAGCGACGACCTACCGGCTGTTTCTGTGCAAGCTCCTGTAGCAAGCATCAGTAGTGCTACGATTGAAGACGAAATCAGTTCAGTTCCATCGCATTCACAGTCTTCTCAACAGGTAGTAAAGCATATATCTGTAAGTGTAATACAAAACAAGGCTATTGCCCCTCACAAAAACACTATAGTTAGGTGTTGTGGCATTTTCATGAATGCATGCATATTTCATGTATTGTATGTTCTTAGTTATTGGCTTTAAATGATGTGTACACCTCAGTAATTGGTATGGCATCTGAATGATAGAGACTCTATTGCCATGGATAAGTAGACATTAGGATCACTGTTGTGCCTGCCAAGGCCAAGGAGAATGCTGTGTACATCATACTTTATAGATGTACAATTCTTTACATGTCACCATTTATCATGTCACCATTTGTCAATAGAAACAGGTTGCTCAGCTGTCCTCTGGAGTCGCTCTGCCAACACAGCTCTATTCTGGGCATGGAATGATTCAGCAGTCTTCTGGCCGTGAAGTGACCTCCAGTCTCAGAAACAGCACTCGTCCCTTTAACCTGGAATCTTCTCTGACTCCCAGTACAGGAACCAATCCACTGCTCCCCACCTCCAACCAAACATCCAGATCGATTCCACTGCCCACCACCCCCAGATCCACTCATCTGCGCACCAACTTTGGATCTACTCCTTTGCCATCTAACTCCAGTTCAACTCCTTTGCCCTCCGATTCTGGAACCTCTCCCCAGTCATCTGACCTCAGTGCAACACAGTTAGTCATACCAGGTGAAATGCCACTCCAAGAAGATATTAAGCAACTTACTGAGATGTTTCCGGATGTGCCTGATACATGTCTTATATATTTGTACAAGCTGAGCAGGGGGGACCTGGCATGTGTATCAGATTGTATTCTTTCTGGCCCATCCATACAAAGTATCCTTTCTCTTCTCTCTTCAATCGTTTTGACAAGTGAAGGTGAAGATCGGAAGCTGCGTATTAATGGTGATGAGCAGGAGGGTGATGAGCTGGCTGAGTGTGTCTTGGCATTTTACAAAGGTCGAAGGTATGATCCTCATTGTTCAGTACGAGTGTTTCTCGAGGGGCAGCCTGCTGTCGATACTGGTGGCGTAAGGAGGCAAATATATTCCGAGGTCTTTAAACAGCTAGCCTTTTCTGATCACTTTGGATTATTTGAAGGTCCACCCAATCGACGAAGACCTGCCTTTCGTATCTCTACACTCTCCGCCGGGGTCATGAGGTTATTAGGCCGCATGATTGGCCACAGTATTCTTCTCGATAACTTAGGATTCCCATATCTATCCCCCGTGTGCTATCATATTATGGTAGGCAATGAAAACCAAGCCCTCCTCCTGTGCACACCTGAGGATGCTAGCGAAAGAGTACAGAGAGTGCTGAAGGAAGTTAGTGGATTATACAGGCAATTTACATTGTTGAGTACATGTACCATGCTGTATATAAGTGCCTGATGTTGGCATATATTAGTTGTATCTAACCAATAATTATTCTATAGTTTTCGATGGCTGTGAGTCTTAATGAACTGGGTGAGACCCAAGATATTCTGATGGATCTGATGGAGCAAAGTGGATGTGATATCCCTTTGAAAGTATGTATGTCTCTGTGCGTAGAAACAAAGCAGCTATCAGATTTATTTAATTACAGATAGAATTGAAGGCGAGCATTTCAGATGCCATCTACACTTACGATGTTCTCCAGAAGCGCAAGGTGTTCCTAGACCAGATAATGGAAGGGTTGGAGGATTTCCATTTGGCGACCACTATGCGGTTGTTTCCTGCAGTGTTTGAGCCCCTTTTTGTAGATGCTAACCAGTGGAAGCCACAGGAGGTTATCGACATTCTCCAGCCTACTAAAGTTGAAATGACTGATGCAGAGCAAATGGTGTATAATTTTCTCAAACGTTTTATCACTGAGTGTAATCCAAAAGGTCTGTGTTTGAGTCATGCCATGTAACTGTGTGTATTTATATGAGACAATGTAGGCCACTATACATGGGCGTAACTACTACTGGGGCAGCTAGGGCAATTGCCCCACCGCTTTTCAACGCAGTAACTTAGTGTAGCACTGTTATGGTGTGCCGCGTACAATGCCTAGCCTGGGAACAGGGCTAGTTATGCTATGATTATTCTAGTTACACCCCTGCTATATATTTTAATTTAGAATTGCAGGAGTTTCTACAATATACCACTGGAAGTCCACATGTCCACTGCAATAGGGTTGTTGTAGACTTCATTGAACAGGAAGGCATTGCGATGACTGTGAGTACCTGTTCAAAGACTCTCACAATGTCCACCTGCGTAACAGAGTACAACTCATTTGCAAGTGGTTTGCGTGTCTTGATGGCCTCTACAAAGTTCACTATGCCATGACTTAGTTATTGTATCCTGCTGAGACCATTTAATATTATAGTAGTCATGTGGTATCATATTATATCTCGATTATACACAAGAACACATTGTTTCAATCATGGATCACCCACTGTGATATTGATGTTACACATATGGCTCAATCGTTCATTGATCATGATCACTTCCTTTACCATTATATATATGTATGTATGTATGTATATATGCTTGTAAGTTACCCATTTATGTGATTTGCACTTGCAATTGACTGATTTTGAGACAAGTGGTTATAAAAATATATAAAAGTACATTGTGCGAAAAGGGGTGAAATGACAATGTCATGAGATACTTGCTCAAAAATGAATGTTGGAGAAGTGCATGTTGACACATTACCCTGAGTCACTACTGGAACTAGTACATTCTAAAATTTCTTGAAGCATTCTCTTAGCAGTACAGTACTTATGTACACCATAGTCATGATCACTGTCTTGCTCTTGCTGTAAGCTGTCTACAAAGCGCTGTCTAGCAGAAGTGTCCAAGGGACATATGGTGTCGGGTACATCCACCTGTTGGTGCACCTCTGGTACAGGCCCATCAGGATCTATTCCATACATTTCAAGCTCAGGACCAGGAGCAATGACATCACTCTCTAAACTACTGTCCCTTAGCATACCATTAATCCAGATTTTTCTTGGAGACCACATTTGCTCTGTTCGTAGAGAATGTTGATTCCAAGCACTGCAAAAGCATTCCAGTGCATGGTTTATCTTTGGAAGAAAGATGCAATGCAAAACAAACAGGTCTAATTCATTTTCAGGGTCTAGCAGTTGCTCTTCCTCCATATAATAGAACAACTCATGATAGGTTGAAGCAACACAACGATATACATCGCGCCATAGCCGTTCAATGCGTTGGTTATGAGTGGATGGACCGGCAATGTGGCTTCCTCGCCCAACTCCCCTTTGTGAAACCATAAAATGACACACCATCACATTTTCACCTCCTTTATCAGAGCGAACACGTGAAGGTATACCATATTCCCGTGTTGCCCTCCAAAAATATGAAAAAACACTTTCTGCCCTGTTGTTAGTTGTACATTGGAGGTACACTATCATCCGCGAAAAACCATCTATACCACCATGTACAATGAATCTCCATCGAATTAAACTGTGGTGGCCATCTATATGCCAGAGTGCATTAGGGCCTGGTACTGAGTAAGATCGCCGAGATAGCACTTGATGCCAACGGATTCGTCGTCGTATTGGATCATTACGGGCAACTGATTGTCTTAGTCTCCGCCTCTGAACATGAACTCCCATACTTTGAAGGTGACCCTGAACCATAACAAGCCCAGCATTAGGAAAATTATGTTGGATAGACTTTACCATTTCATCTAGATCAGCATCACTGATGTCAGTATATGATGAAATTGTCACGTTCTGTTCCTGCAGACGTCTCCAAAGTGTGGTACGGCTAACACCAACTGCATCAGCAACTTCTTGCCATGTATAGCCCACTTGTCGCAGCATCTCCACCTGATCAATATTGATGTGTAAGAAAGGTCTACCAGGAATGCCAGGCTGCCGTTCTATACTGGGTAAATGAATATCTACCACAGGCTGAGTACACCCACTGCTAGAATGTTCAAATCTACGAAGGTACTCATGTGCCTGCCCACGCAGTCGTTGTAATTGGCTATGGCTTCCTACATATTGCATCACCTCTTCCAAATTTCTTATAACTGAGTCCAGTCTCAGAGACAAGTAATCACGTAGCAACTCATCATTTGTCATTACTGAGCTTGCACACTCCGATAGGAAGCTTTCCACTGTTTGAACAACATTTGCAATAACCTACATGGAACAATAAGGTATAGACAGGTACATGGTCTGTATATGTAGCAGTCACAAGGTATGTCCAGGATTGCCACGGACTTTCCTGGGATGTCCCAAGATTCATATGTATCTATATATCACATCCATATGTATATACATATCATCTTCCACATAGTCTTCGTTGCGAGCCCAGCCTCCTCCCCATCAGTAAAGGGGGTGGAGCCTCACCATGCATTCGGCTCCACCCCCTTTACTGATGGGGAGGGGCTGTGGCTGCTCCTCAGACAGGGTTAACTAGTTGTCAGATAGGGGACATGGGACATCCCGGGACAGTCCGTGGCAATACCATACTCACAGCTACCCACATTGCTTTAAACCATAAAAATTGTACTGAATACTTTGTTGTTACACACTCATTGCAGTAGATGCACGGGCACTACACCAATATCTACTTTGGTGTTTTCTACTAGATGGCATCTCTTGTCCAGGTTTTGTGAATGCCATAGCCTAGCTTTGCCTCAGAAAGATAAATGCTTACTCAAGGCTAGTCATATCTAATATGAGACACAAACCCATACATATCCTGAAGCACGCAGTTGCACATCTGGCACCATGCACTAATGATTCATGTACGGTGGTAAGCCTACATGATACAGGGCAGTAAAAGGTCAGCTTATATTGTCCTTCATACCTCCTCCATGATCTTCAACTTGAGCTTTCATTGACCTTTGACCTATTGATCGATCGGCAATGAGGACCGATCGCTCGATAGTAATTGATGGATCGGTCGATTTTTCGGATCGGTCGATTTTGCGGACCGATCGGTCGATTTTGCGGATCGATCGATCGATTTTGCAGATCTATCGGTCGGTTTTGCGGATCGATCGATCGATTTTGCAGATCGATCGGTCGGTTTTGCGGATCGGTCGATCGATTTGGAGGATCGGTCACTCGAATATTTAGATCAATAATTTTGAAACGAACGGCGCACCATATGTATAATCCACTAACTTCCTTCAGCACTCCCTGTACTCTTTCGCTAGCATCCTCAGGTTTGCACAGGAGGAGGTCGATTTTGCGGATCGATCGATTGATTTTGCAGATCGATCGGTCGGTTTTGCGGATCGATCGATCGATTTTACAGATCGATTGGTCGGTTTTTCGGATCGGTCGATCGATTTGGAGGATCGGTCACTCGATCGGTCGGTTTTGCGGATCGATCGATCGATTTTGCAGATCGATCGGTCGGTTTTGCGGATCGGTCGATCGATTTGGAGGACCGATCACTCGATTATTTAGATCAATAATTTTGAAACGAACGGCGCACCATAGTTTACACCGGATTTCAGGTCCGTTGTCGTTCGTTTTTCCAGTGACGGCTGCACATGCGCATTAGGCTGACGGTATTTGCTCTCATCTATAGGCAGATAGTATAGTGTGTCAGTCAGAGTATACTGTAAAAGGGCTACTCAACTTCCTAAGGGTGATTCACCACTGAATACAAAGCGTTCCAACTGCAAGAGGAATAACACTGGAAGTTTGATGCGCATGCGCAGTATCATTTGGGACAACGGACCTGAAATTCGGTGTAGCACCAAGTATTTGCAATTGCATGCGCACTTTTCTGTGCGCACAGGCGCCCTTTCTCAATGCGCATGCGCAAACAATTCATTTATAATTTCCACACATCATTAATTTTAACAGAAGTTTAATACAAGAAAAACAACGAAACACGCGTGAAAAATCTTGATAAAGACGTACACGTACAAGTAGACTTATAGTTAGTACACGTAAGTGTCATGGACAAAATCATCATCGTTTTTACGATCCATGCAAGCACAGATACACAGTCCCAGCGCCACGGCCACACCGGAGATCTGTGTCAAAGATTAGATAGTGGTGACAGTTAGGCTAAGTGTCTCATACACTGTTAATATAGCTAGTACCATTGGGTCAACTCTGCCAGACGTAAGTAGACTGGATAATGATATTTTGTGCACAACTCCCGTAAGGAGAAAATAAATGCACTGAAGTGCAGAACCCTCGGCGCCATGCGTGAACAAACCCTTGAAAACGCATGTGCTATATATAGCACTATTGAAACACTATATAATAATGCGCATGTGCGCTTTCCGGCTGATCGTATGTATGCTTTCAACGGAGGCAGTGCTGGATCTCTGCAATGGAGTGGTTTCAGAGAAAACCCCACAAATTTTTTTACCTCCGTTGACTGCTGAGTATGTGACAGTATTTTCAGGACAAACAGATGCTCCAGAGGTGAGATGTGACTTAACAGACACACAGACCTAACTACAGTAACCCTCCTGCGCATGTGCACCGAGGGTCAATGAGAGAAGGAATTAGAATTCACGTAATATGCATACTAAATTTAGGTAGCCACTTAGCACATACTGATCACCGAGTAGAGTCCCTTAGTTAGTCATGAGTAAACCTCTATAATAAGGCCACCTCCCTATTTACCTTCAGTGAAACCTCACTTAGTGGTCACCTCAGTTAGGCAGCCATACACCAGAGGAGGTTGGACACAACAAAATCTCACGTGATGCTAAGTGCATTCTGTGTCGTACGCACCCCCTCCGCTGCGTTTTATAAGTATGGCTACATAGCAGGAGAAAGCAAAGTAGTCATAATCCTACAGAAGGGCGAGAAGCATTCCTACACTGTCTCTAGTTTTCCAGTCGTAACTGCTATGCTGCGCGAAGTCAGCAAACGTTTCTAGGCGATTACAACTCCTGGAAAGTAGGGGTTGGATGCAGATGACTACATATTCGGAATCTACTAACGTAGAGATTTAGAATGATATACTAACCTTGCTAGTTGTCGCAGGGTAAGGCTACTAAACTGACCTTTCTTGATTTTACATCAGATATGGCCATAGGGAAACCTTATAATCACACGTCTGCGCACAGATCACGTGACTGGCAAAAATCGTGTCCAACCTCCTCTGGGGATCCACCTAGCATATAGTGGTCACTGAGTAGAAACATGTTCCAAAATAAATAGGAAACAGTTGTTTCTACTGGAAATCTTAAATCACAGACCACTTTGATGAAAATCAACCCTTCACTTTAAATGTGTAGGATACATGGTTCCTACACTTTGTTGCAATGAAAAGTGCAGGAAATTTTCCTACACATCCAAATGTAGCCATAAAAGTGAAGGTCAAATAAGGAATTGATAGGAACTTTAGCCGAAGTGCAGGGCATATTTTAACTCAAAAATGTTGTACATTTGGTGGTCATACCATTTGCCTATTTAAAATGGAACATGTTTAGAGTCCCTTAGTTATTGACACACATTTAAAGTAAACCTCTGTAATGAGGCCACCCTCCATGACAGCCGCTTGGTCCTGCCCGAAGGGTGGGAGTTATATAGAGGTAATTACACTGTCTAGTACAGATATTTACTTGAAAGAGTCCAAAGGCCGTTCCAACTCCAGCGATAACCACGAGATTGTCCTGTAATCTATCAACGATCTCGTCGTCACAGCCCTACATTGAGGTGGGCAATACATGAACTGTCAGGTGTTCTGATTAGAGGGGTTCCTGATTAGAGGGGTTCCTGATTAGAGGGTTCCTGATTAGAGGGTTCCTGTTCCTAATTAGAGGGGTTCCATAGTGTCCTAATTAGAGGGTTCCATAGTGTCCTAATTAGAGGGTTCCAGGGTGTCCTAATTAGAGGGTTCCAGGGTGTCCTAATTAGAGGGGTTCCTGATTAGAGGGGTTCCAGTGTCCTGATTAGAAGGGTTCCTGTTTAGAGGGGTTCCAGTGTCCTGTTTAGAGGGGTTCCAGGGTGTCCTAATGAGGGTTCCAAAGTGTCCTAATTAGAGGGGTTCCAGGGTGTCCTAATTAGAGGGTTCCAGGGTGTCCTAATTAGAGGGGTTCCTGATTAGAGGGTTCCTGTTTAGAGGGGTTCCAGTGTCCTGATTAGAAGGGTTCCTGTTTAGAGGGGTTCCAGTGTCCTGTTTAGAGGGGTTCCAGGGTGTCCTAATGAGGGTTCCAAAGTGTCCTAATTAGAGGGGTTCCAGGGTGTCCTAATTAGAGGGGTTCCCCTGCATGTATTACAGGCCCACACCACCAAGACCACCTCCTCACCTCGTTCCAAATGAGCTGCATTGTCTGTGCCTCATCAATAGTACCCTGAAAAGGGGCACAGTTTTCATTTGTGTCGTTTTGTTCACACTCGCACGATTCGGGAAACGAGCCACCACTCTCGTTAAAGAACGTCGTGTTGAACCAATCAGACGGTCCGTTAAAACCACAACAGTCCAGCTGAAATGTAAGAATACATGGAAACATGTGTTTAGACTACGGTAACTTTAAATTGACCAATCAGGTTGCGAGAAAGGCGGGATCTATTTTTCATAGTCAGGGATCTATAGTTGGCCGCTGGCCCCTAGTACCGGGATCTATTGGCATGCTTGTTGCTAGCGGTTTGAATGGTCATTGTCCAATCAGTTTCTCAGCTGTAGTCTAAAATAGTTAGACGCACTCGTCGTTGGGAACTACGGGATTTAGAAAGCCTCAGGCCCTTGGTAGCACCCTCGCTACGCTCAGGATGCTACATCCGGCCCTGGGCTTTCTAAATTGCGTAGTTCCTTGAATCGGCGTCTAACTCACTAGCCAAGAAGCAATAGAAAGAAAAGAAGGAAACCCAGAACCCTAACCTCAACATACCAAACAATACCTACACACAAGACATACAACACACAACATACATAGACTGGAGCAGGACACCGGATGCCCAGCTTTGAGAACTGGGGCGGTGGGTTAAGGATCTTTTATGGCTTATGTGTGGCTCTGCCCATGATTGTGGGTGTGCTGTCCATGGCAATAGTGCTATGGCAGCTTAATAGAGCTTCTGGCTTCTCTGATAACAGTGTCTCTTGCAATGCACGTAGGTTATCATTGCTACAATTCAACCTCCCAACAAGGACCGACCTCTCTACAAAGGCTAAAAGGCTCGTCCCTTGGCATGGCATTTGTTCGGAGGTTCCACTGTAGTCTCACACGAGACATATGAAGGCACTAAAGTGCAGAACCCTCGGCGCCACCACGTGGTAAATACTGTAATGCGTATGCGCACCTTCCATAGGAAAAATGGCCGATTGTACATGTATGGCCTTTCAATGGAGGCAGTGCTGGATCTCTGCAACGAAGCAGTTTCAGAGAAAACCCCACAATTTTTTGAGTATGTGACAGTATTTTCAGGACGAACAGATGCTCCAGAAGTGAGATGTGACTTAACAGACAGACAGACAGAGACAGACACACACAGAGACAGACAGACAGACCAACTACTGTAACCCTCCTGCATGTGTGTGCCAAGGTTTAACAACACATATACATGTACTCAAGGTCTGTGCATACGTACCTCCTCTTGCATTGTGTTGATAAAGGAATTGACATCTGATTCAAAACCATCTGAAGATGAGTTGAAACGATAATCAACAATTGCTTCTTCAATTCTGTCTCCTATTATTGATCTCTGGGAGGGAGGGAGGGAGGGAGAGAGGGAGGGGGAGGGAGGGAGGGAGGGAGGGAGGGAGGGAGGGAGGGAGGGGGGAGAGGGAGGGAGGGAGGGAGGGAGGGAGGGAGGGGGAGGGGAGGGAGGGAGGGAGGGGGGAGGGAGGGAGGGAGAGAGGGAGGGGGAGGGAGGGAGGGAGGGAGGGAGAGGGGGAGGGAGGGAGGGAGGGAGAGAGGAGGAGAGGTAAGACATTAATGAAAAATTCCTCACATCATGCTTCCCTTACCAAATTTTCTCGAAAGACTGCACCGAGAATTCCGGCTACAATTTGGAGAACAATCACAACAACCAGGATGCAGATGTACTGCAGAGAGAGAGAGAGAGAGAGAGAGAGAGAGAGAGAGAGAGAGAGAGAGAGAGAGAGAGAGAGAGAGAGAGAGAGAGAGAGAGAGAGAGAGAGAGAGAGTCCAGTAGCAAATACTCCCTGCCCCACTCCTAAATGAAACCCGACTGTCCACCATTAAAGCTACTCCACTTAGTGTGGGGACTTGTGTAAATTCCCACCTACATGACTTAATGAATGCACAAAAGTGCAGAACCCTCGGCGTACGGGCGTGCGCGAATCCTTGAAAGCGCACGCGCTAGAATCCTTAAAAACGCACGCGCTATTGAAACGCACTCTAATTACGTGTAACGGAAAGTATACGGAAGACTTTAGAGGAAAAACGGAGACTAAGAGAAAGAAGCTTGCTGCCTTACATCCAGTCGTAATCCAGGTAGTGTTTAGCCTATTGTTAAGCCTTTTTAGGACCCTTAGAAAGCTATGCTGTCGAAAGAGTGCGCGGAATGTCGCTGCAGTACCCTCGTAGGATATCCCGGGTAAGCAAATGACGCCGTATCTTTTGAACGGAGCGGTTTCAGAGAAAACCCCACAAATATTTTGACCTCTGTTGCCCGTTGAGTATGTGACAGAATTTTCAGGACCAACAGACGCTCCAGAGGTGAGATGTGACTTAACAGACAGACACACAGACCCAACTACAGTAACCCTCCTGCGCATGCGCGCCGAGGGTTAATTATCCATAGAGAGAAAGACAAGGCAACACAACACAACACAACAGAAAGACAAAGCAACACAACACAACTCGCCCAAGGCAGTTATTTTCAAAGAAAAAACTGCCTTGGGTGGGATTCGAACCCACGACCGTCCGCTTGCTAGGCGTCGCTCTTACCAAGTGAGCTACCGAGGCAGCTCAGCTGGCTGGGCTCTAATCACATATACAATACAAAGCAACCAAAGCACCTCAAGCATCACAAACCAGATAAACTGGTGAACTCAAACTCAGTATGTACACCCTACCCCCCCTTGGGGGGCTTCCCACTCACCAGTACTATGACACACCACCACATGCCAATGGCTCCGATGATCCCCACTATAGATACGATCACAGTGATCGCCCCGGCAACAATCAGGAGGGCAGCAGGAGAGGCATAGATGCTGTCAGTAATGAAGTCGAAATCTCGTTCACTGACCAACAGCCAGATTCCCACAGCAACCATCGCCACTCCAATAAGCTGTTGATGGTGAGAAGTTGATCAAGTGTTACATGGAAATACAGTGGAACCCCTCTAATCAGGACACCCTGAAATGAGGACACCTCAATAAACAGGACGCTTTTAGTTGTCCCAAATGCCATGTTTGTGTACAATTCAACCCCTGAAATCAGGACACCTCACTAATCAGGACACTTCTTCTGTTTCAAGGGTGTCCTGATTAGAGAGAGATTCCACTGTACCTGTACATAGCACACTACCTGCATTAGAAGTACATGTACATGTAGGAAGGAAGGGAAGAAAGACGACCAGACGAACACATTGTTGGCAAGCGTAGTGAGCCCTCCTAGTGATCTGAACGGCCGATTTTTCTATATATATATATGTTTGTGATGGGCACTGTAAATACCATAATGTTGTACGTGTTTCTAATTTTGCGTGCGCACTCTCCCGCTCGTCAACAATGTGTAGCATTCAACTAGTACAATACAGACAAGAACTATAACATGGAGACAATATACATGTATATGTACATGTACATTAGATACAATAAAGGCTACTGTCATGTTTATTGAGGTGTCCTCATTTCGGGGTGTCCTGATTAGAGGGGTTCCTGCTGCCCTGTGTATTGAGGTGTTCTCATTTCAGGGAGCACAGCTTAGGGAGGGAGGGAGGGAGGGAGGGAGGGAGAGGGAGGGAGGGAGGGAGGGAGGGAGAGGGAGGGAGGGAAGGAGGGAGGGAGGGAGGGAGGGAGGGAGAGGGAGGAGGGAGGGAGGGTTCCTGCTGTCCTCTTTATAGAGGTGTCCTCGTTTCAGGGTGTCCTGATTAGAGAGCCCTGTTTAATGAGGTGTCCTCATTTCAGGGAGCACAGCTGAGGGAGGGAGGGAGGGAGGGAGGGAGGGAGGGAGAAGGAGGGAGGGAGGGAGGGTTCCTGCTGTCCTCTTTATAGAGGTGTCCTCGTTTCAGGGTGTCCTAATTAGAGGGTGGGTGGCACTCTAAACACGCACACATCATTCCCACTAATCATGTACACATTAAGAAGGAATGCCAAGCACTGTGGGTCAATTTCATTGAACAAACTACCGAGTATATTTAGTAGTGTTAGTTTAGAGTAAAAATAGCAAACATTAGGACAGCCCTGAGTAAGAG
>CAXANZ010000026.1:10000-12500 GCA_963970385.1 Theonella swinhoei
CGACGGTACAACACAACAACAACAACAACAACAACAACAACAGCAACAACAAACAAAAAAAGGAAAAAGATTGAGACTACATCTTATTGTCCTAGTTTCAAACCGAATATTTCGTTGTAATTCGCAGCTGTTGTAAACTTTGCATCTGTGGGGAGCATGTTAATTGCGCTTTCTTTTCGCGGGTACAAAGTCCTCGTATTCTGGCAATCTGTGTATCGAAGAGCGGTAATGCGTTTCATCTTCCATACAACTCCACACGTTCGACACACTCTTTCCTCTGGAGGTAAAGGTGGTCTAGTGAGTGTATCGTCCTGTTTCAATGGCTAGCGAATGGCGACTTCTTCTGAACCTTGCAACTGCCGTGCGCAAGTGGGATGGTAGAAACAAATAAGTTGGTAGGGTCTCATTTTTGGGAGTGTGATGTATCCTGTCTCCACTTTTGCATATTGATCGTATAGACGTTCTCCGGCTCTAAGTGCTACCTCTGCTGGCTCTAGTCTGGACACTTCGTCGTAATTGGATAAATCGCAATGATTCAATACAGACCGTATATGTGATAATCACACAATGAGTTGAACTGTTGGTGTTTTCTATAGCAGGCCCACAGTACGGGGAGATATGTTTTTTCCTGGTAGAGTAACAGATCAAAGGCTAAAGTGTGCCAACGTATCGTGTGTGGCACACTTATTACATCACTAATTACGTGAGGCTAGTAAGGGAGTGGTTAGGGGTTGGGAAACCATTCAAGTGGCAACAGATTAGTTGTTGCATGGGCCCTCGTGCTCACACGGGATAGTTATATAACTGTGCCAACATATCCTGTGTGGCACTCGGGCCCATGCAACAACTAGTACTTGTGTGATGTTAAAGGACGTAGCCAATATTCAATATTTCCTCTTATTTTCAGTGGAATCCTGCCCAATTCTCCGTATACACCGATGTTTGTAGCTGATGATGGGACATTCCAGATCAATTAACAGAATTTTCAATGCATAAGCTCAATTTCGGTGTTGTTTGTTTGATGCTCCTCTTGGTCGATAATATTATCATGATCTTACCCGCACTGCTTGACTGTAGAGTACAGTCTAAGGTCACTAATGAATTGACAGAACAAGAGTGGGCTAAGTGGACGGCCTTGCCTAACTCGTTTGGCACATCTGGATGTCATATCCGACTACAGATGTTGCATCGCTATACATGGAAAAGCATGCGTATAGCACACTGGCCAAGAGGTATTAGAGAGAAGGAAAGCCGGAACCCTAATCTCAACAAACCGAACAATAACTATGCACAAGACGTATGACACACGACATGCACAGACTGGAGCAGGACAGCCTCCAGAACCGGGGCGGTGGGTTACAGATCTTTTGGCCGGCCAACTCTCCACACACACACACACACACACACACACACACACACACACACACACACACGCACAGTGTCCAAACTCCAATAAAATACGAACATAAACAGCCCAAATACACTCGGTATGCATACAGCCTCTAAGCTTAGAAAAATAAAGGCTTGGGACAATACATACATGTGCAGCCTCTAGGCTTAGAAATGGTAGAACAGCAGCTCACCTCACACAAACCCTCCAGCAGCAGAAAATGCAGGGAGGTAACCTGCCAGGCACTCAAAAGCTACTACTATCATGTCATCTGTGGTGGTGTTCCCATACATGTTTGTACATTGCACCTACATTTTTACATAGTCTCCCATACACGTTATGTACATTGCACCTACATTTTCACAAAACTAGAGTCTAGGTCTGGTAGTACTCAACAGCTGGCAAGCAAATTCCTTCTTGAATATGCATTTAATGTACACAGTCCCGATGGAATTGTACAAAATCACTACATATTCCACACACACCGCCGTACACCGTGGAAGTGTACCGTCGACGGTAGTGTTGGTTACCCACGTCGGGGTCGAAATATCGTGTACCCACATCACTGTCGAAAAATCACGTCGACGGTGAAGTAGGTACACTTCGACGGTGGCAAACTTTGACGGCATCCGTTGACGGTGAAGTGGGCACATTTCGACGGTAGTATCCGTCGACGGTGTAGTGGGCACATTTCGACGCGTCGACGGGTACTACCGTACCGTCGAAGTGTAGCCACATCACCGTCGACGGGTACCGTCGAAGTGTGTCACCGTCGAAGTGTGTCACTGTCGAAGTGTACCTACTTCACCGTCGACGGGTACTACCGTCGAAATGTGCCCACTTCACCGTCGACGGGTACTACCGTATCGTCGAAGTGTACCCACTTCACCGTCGACGGGTACTACCGTCGAAGTGTACCTACTTCACCGTCCACGGGTACCGCGTCGAAGTGTGTCACCGTCGAAGTGTACCTACTTCACCGTCGACGGGTACTATCGTCGAAATGGGCCCACTTCACCGTCGACGGGTACTACCGTATCGTCGAAGTGTACCTACTTCACCGTCGACGGGTACTACCGTACCGTCGAACCGTCGACGGGTACTACCGTC
>CAXANZ010000026.1:22500-25000 GCA_963970385.1 Theonella swinhoei
TACGGGGAGATATGTTTTTTCCTGGTAGAGTAACAGATCAAAGGCTAAAGTGTGCCAACGTATCGTGTGTGGCACACTTATTACATCACTAATTACGTGAGGCTAGTAAGGGAGTGGTTAGGGGTTGGGAAACCATTCAAGTGGCAACAGATTAGTTGTTGCATGGGCCCTCGTGCTCACACGGGATAGTTATATAACTGTGCCAACATATCCTGTGTGGCACTCGGGCCCATGCAACAACTAGTACTTGTGTGATGTTAAAGGACGTAGCCAATATTCAATATTTCCTCTTATTTTCAGTGGAATCCTGCCCAATTCTCCGTATACACCGATGTTTGTAGCTGATGATGGGACATTCCAGATCAATTAACAGAATTTTCAATGCATAAGCTCAATTTCGGTGTTGTTTGTTTGATGCTCCTCTTGGTCGATAATATTATCATGATCTTACCCGCACTGCTTGACTGTAGAGTACAGTCTAAGGTCACTAATGAATTGACAGAACAAGAGTGGGCTAAGTGGACGGCCTTGCCTAACTCGTTTGGCACATCTGGATGTCATATCCGACTACAGATGTTGCATCGCTATACATGGAAAAGCATGCGTATAGCACACTGGCCAAGAGGTATTAGAGAGAAGGAAAGCCGGAACCCTAATCTCAACAAACCGAACAATAACTATGCACAAGACGTATGACACACGACATGCACAGACTGGAGCAGGACAGCCTCCAGAACCGGGGCGGTGGGTTACAGATCTTTTGGCCGGCCAACTCTCCACACACACACACACACACACACACACACACACACACACACACACACACACACAGTGTCCAAACTCCAATAAAATACGAACATAAACAGCCCAAATACACTCGAGTATGCATACAGCCTCTAAGCTTAGAAAAATAAAGGCTTGGGACAATACATACATGTGCAGCCTCTAGGCTTAGAAATGGTAGAACAGCAGCTCACCTCACACAAACCCTCCAGCAGCAGAAAATGCAGGGAGGTAACCTGCCAGGCACTCAAAAGCTACTACTATCATGTCATCTGTGGTGGTGTTCCCATACATGTTTGTACATTGCACCTACATTTTTACATAGTCTCCCATACACGTTATGTACATTGCACCTACATTTTCACAAAACTAGAGTCTAGGTCTGGTAGTACTCAACAGCTGGCAAGCAAATTCCTTCTTGAATATGCATTTAATGTACACAGTCCCGATGGAATTGTACAAAATCACTACATATTCCACACACACCGCCGTACACCGTGGAAGTGTACCGTCGACGGTAGTGTTGGTTACCCACGTCGGGGTCGAAATATCGTGTACCCACATCACTGTCGAAAAATCACGTCGACGGTGAAGTAGGTACACTTCGACGGTGGCAAACTTTGACGGCATCCGTTGACGGTGAAGTGGGCACATTTCGACGGTAGTATCCGTCGACGGTGTAGTGGGCACATTTCGACGCGTCGACGGGTACTACCGTACCGTCGAAGTGTAGCCACATCACCGTCGACGGGTACCGTCGAAGTGTGTCACCGTCGAAGTGTGTCACTGTCGAAGTGTACCTACTTCACCGTCGACGGGTACTACCGTCGAAATGTGCCCACTTCACCGTCGACGGGTACTACCGTATCGTCGAAGTGTACCCACTTCACCGTCGACGGGTACTACCGTCGAAGTGTACCTACTTCACCGTCCACGGGTACCGCGTCGAAGTGTGTCACCGTCGAAGTGTACCTACTTCACCGTCGACGGGTACTATCGTCGAAATGGGCCCACTTCACCGTCGACGGGTACTACCGTATCGTCGAAGTGTACCTACTTCACCGTCGACGGGTACTACCGTACCGTCGAACCGTCGACGGGTACTACCGTCGAGTGTACCCACTTCACCGTCCACGGGTACCGTCCAAGTGTCACCGTCGAAGTGTACCCACATCCCCGTCAAAGTGGTCACCGTCGAAGTGATGTGGGTACCTTCGATGGTAGTACCCGTCGAGGATTGAATTGGACAAGTACTATCGTCGGACTGTACCCACATCACCGTCGACGGTGATGCGGGTACCCCTTTACCGTCGAAGTGTGTCGCCGTCGAAGTGTGCCACCGTCGAAGTGTACCCACTTCACCGTGTTTGTAACCGTCGGAAGTGTACCCACTTCACCGTCGACGGGTGCCGTCGAAGTGTGTCACCGTCGATTCACCACCGTCGAAGTGCACCCACTTCACCAACCTCGACGGGTACTTCACCGTCGACGGTTATCGCCGGTGTGTCACCGTCGAAGTGTACCCACTTCACCGTCGACAGGTACTATCGTCGAACTGTCACCGTCGAAGTGTTCCCACTTCACCGTCGACAGGTACTATCGTCGAAGTGTACCCACTTCACCGTCGACAGGTACTATCGTCGAAGTGTACCCACTTCACCGTCGACAGGTACTATCGTCGCACTGTCACCGTCGAAGTGTACCCACTTCACCGTCG
>CAXANZ010000026.1:32500-37500 GCA_963970385.1 Theonella swinhoei
CACCAACACCCTACCGTCGTACGAAACCGGACTCGCCTCCCTCAAGACAATACACCTCCTGGCCACCAGGCGTCGCAAAATCGCCGTCGTTAAGACGACTAGGACGCCTGCAGGCCACCACGGGCCCCGGGTGCTCGCTCAGAGCACGGAACCGACGCACACAGACCACACTCCGACCAACGGCACTGCCACACCAGTGTGGGGCAACAACGTGCATCCGAACAGAAACTCCCCGTACACAAGAATCTGACGAGACCGACGACTCTCACCCGGCCCCAAAATGCCGAGGAAAGCCGTACACTCTCCACCGTCGACGGCAAACGGCGGCAGGACAATGCAACCGCGCCTACAGTGGCCACGGGCAACCCGACCTCGCTCACCGACAGCACCCGTCTCGCACTGAACGGCAACAAACCGACGGTAGGTGCCTTCACGACCGAGCGAAACTGGGTAGTTGTAGAGAGCTTTGCAAAACAATTTTTTGCAAACCTCCCCCCCCTCACCACCCGATATAGGCAAGAAACGACTGAATTTTAGTCTAAGTTGGGGCGACGACTGAGAGTGTTTGTAAGATCGGAGCACCTGTCAGTGACAGTGTGTTTGTGTGTGTGTGTGTGTGTGTCTTGCCGTAACTCGGACCGGGAAGGTTGCATCGACACCTCCTTCGGTGAGAGGTGGTCACCGATTGTGGTGAAGGTGAGGGTGAGGTCACGTGACTGTCAGGTGGGTGTTTGACCATATATGGCGAAAAGTGTGACGGGTGAAGTGTGGACGCGTGTTTGGTTGCGGTGCTAGTGGGAGCGTGCAGGGGTGTGTTGCCGAAGGCATATTTTCATTTGGCGCACGTCCACAGCCGCAGATCGGAGGGGGCCAGTCCGTAGGACGAAGGGGGGGAGTTCCGGCAGGCCTCACTGGCCTCGACGACTGTGGCAAGGTTCTGCCAGGTGCGAGAAGGCGTGCAAATGACTGGGCGGAGTTAAGCGACTAGACTTGATGAATTATTAATTAACCCCTGGTTAATTAATTAGTTAATTAATGGGGATTGAATTGCATTTTTGGGTGGTTGCGGATGCGGGCGGGGTCACGGCAAGTCTACGGGATGTGCGTGTGCAAGTCAATTTTTTCATTTTCAGTTTCAATTTGCCGCTTCCAACGCCAATTTCAGCCGTTTCCTGGTATAAACATTGCTGCTCTGCACTGTGCACGCTGCCTAAGGGGGCATTTTGCGAAGGCGTGGTCTGAAAGGTGTCGATTCTACGACAACAAAAACCACCACCACCAATGGCGACGGTACAACACAACAACAACAACAACAACAACAACAACAGCAACAACAAACAAAAAAAGGAAAAAGATTGAGACTACATCTTATTGTCCTAGTTTCAAACCGAATATTTCGTTGTAATTCGCAGCTGTTGTAAACTTTGCATCTGTGGGGAGCATGTTAATTGCGCTTTCTTTTCGCGGGTACAAAGTCCTCGTATTCTGGCAATCTGTGTATCGAAGAGCGGTAATGCGTTTCATCTTCCATACAACTCCACACGTTCGACACACTCTTTCCTCTGGAGGTAAAGGTGGTCTAGTGAGTGTATCGTCCTGTTTCAATGGCTAGCGAATGGCGACTTCTTCTGAACCTTGCAACTGCCGTGCGCAAGTGGGATGGTAGAAACAAATAAGTTGGTAGGGTCTCATTTTTGGGAGTGTGATGTATCCTGTCTCCACTTTTGCATATTGATCGTATAGACGTTCTCCGGCTCTAAGTGCTACCTCTGCTGGCTCTAGTCTGGACACTTCGTCGTAATTGGATAAATCGCAATGATTCAATACAGACCGTATATGTGATAATCACACAATGAGTTGAACTGTTGGTGTTTTCTATAGCAGGCCCACAGTACGGGGAGATATGTTTTTTCCTGGTAGAGTAACAGATCAAAGGCTAAAGTGTGCCAACGTATCGTGTGTGGCACACTTATTACATCACTAATTACGTGAGGCTAGTAAGGGAGTGGTTAGGGGTTGGGAAACCATTCAAGTGGCAACAGATTAGTTGTTGCATGGGCCCTCGTGCTCACACGGGATAGTTATATAACTGTGCCAACATATCCTGTGTGGCACTCGGGCCCATGCAACAACTAGTACTTGTGTGATGTTAAAGGACGTAGCCAATATTCAATATTTCCTCTTATTTTCAGTGGAATCCTGCCCAATTCTCCGTATACACCGATGTTTGTAGCTGATGATGGGACATTCCAGATCAATTAACAGAATTTTCAATGCATAAGCTCAATTTCGGTGTTGTTTGTTTGATGCTCCTCTTGGTCGATAATATTATCATGATCTTACCCGCACTGCTTGACTGTAGAGTACAGTCTAAGGTCACTAATGAATTGACAGAACAAGAGTGGGCTAAGTGGACGGCCTTGCCTAACTCGTTTGGCACATCTGGATGTCATATCCGACTACAGATGTTGCATCGCTATACATGGAAAAGCATGCGTATAGCACACTGGCCAAGAGGTATTAGAGAGAAGGAAAGCCGGAACCCTAATCTCAACAAACCGAACAATAACTATGCACAAGACGTATGACACACGACATGCACAGACTGGAGCAGGACAGCCTCCAGAACCGGGGCGGTGGGTTACAGATCTTTTGGCCGGCCAACTCTCCACACACACACACACACACACACACACACACACACACACACACACACACGCACAGTGTCCAAACTCCAATAAAATACGAACATAAACAGCCCAAATACACTCGAGTATGCATACAGCCTCTAAGCTTAGAAAAATAAAGGCTTGGGACAATACATACATGTGCAGCCTCTAGGCTTAGAAATGGTAGAACAGCAGCTCACCTCACACAAACCCTCCAGCAGCAGAAAATGCAGGGAGGTAACCTGCCAGGCACTCAAAAGCTACTACTATCATGTCATCTGTGGTGGTGTTCCCATACATGTTTGTACATTGCACCTACATTTTTACATAGTCTCCCATACACGTTATGTACATTGCACCTACATTTTCACAAAACTAGAGTCTAGGTCTGGTAGTACTCAACAGCTGGCAAGCAAATTCCTTCTTGAATATGCATTTAATGTACACAGTCCCGATGGAATTGTACAAAATCACTACATATTCCACACACACCGCCGTACACCGTGGAAGTGTACCGTCGACGGTAGTGTTGGTTACCCACGTCGGGGTCGAAATATCGTGTACCCACATCACTGTCGAAAAATCACGTCGACGGTGAAGTAGGTACACTTCGACGGTGGCAAACTTTGACGGCATCCGTTGACGGTGAAGTGGGCACATTTCGACGGTAGTATCCGTCGACGGTGTAGTGGGCACATTTCGACGCGTCGACGGGTACTACCGTACCGTCGAAGTGTAGCCACATCACCGTCGACGGGTACCGTCGAAGTGTGTCACCGTCGAAGTGTGTCACTGTCGAAGTGTACCTACTTCACCGTCGACGGGTACTACCGTCGAAATGTGCCCACTTCACCGTCGACGGGTACTACCGTATCGTCGAAGTGTACCCACTTCACCGTCGACGGGTACTACCGTCGAAGTGTACCTACTTCACCGTCCACGGGTACCGCGTCGAAGTGTGTCACCGTCGAAGTGTACCTACTTCACCGTCGACGGGTACTATCGTCGAAATGGGCCCACTTCACCGTCGACGGGTACTACCGTATCGTCGAAGTGTACCTACTTCACCGTCGACGGGTACTACCGTACCGTCGAACCGTCGACGGGTACTACCGTCGAGTGTACCCACTTCACCGTCCACGGGTACCGTCCAAGTGTCACCGTCGAAGTGTACCCACATCCCCGTCAAAGTGGTCACCGTCGAAGTGATGTGGGTACCTTCGATGGTAGTACCCGTCGAGGATTGAATTGGACAAGTACTATCGTCGGACTGTACCCACATCACCGTCGACGGTGATGCGGGTACCCCTTTACCGTCGAAGTGTGTCGCCGTCGAAGTGTGCCACCGTCGAAGTGTACCCACTTCACCGTGTTTGTAACCGTCGGAAGTGTACCCACTTCACCGTCGACGGGTGCCGTCGAAGTGTGTCACCGTCGATTCACCACCGTCGAAGTGCACCCACTTCACCAACCTCGACGGGTACTTCACCGTCGACGGTTATCGCCGGTGTGTCACCGTCGAAGTGTACCCACTTCACCGTCGACAGGTACTATCGTCGAACTGTCACCGTCGAAGTGTTCCCACTTCACCGTCGACAGGTACTATCGTCGAAGTGTACCCACTTCACCGTCGACAGGTACTATCGTCGAAGTGTACCCACTTCACCGTCGACAGGTACTATCGTCGCACTGTCACCGTCGAAGTGTACCCACTTCACCGTCGACAGGTACTATCGTCGAAGTGTACCCACTTCACCGTCGACAGGTACTATCGTCGAACTGTCACCGTCGAAGTGTTCCCACTTCACCGTCGACAGGTACTATCGTCGAAGTGTACCCACTTCACCGTCGACAGGTACTATCGTCGAAGTGTACCCACTTCACCGTCGACAGGTACTATCGTCGCACTGTCACCGTCGAAGTGTACCCACTTCACCGTCGACAGGTACTATCGTCGAAGTGTACCCACTTCACCGTCGACAGGTACTATCGTCGAACTGTCACCGTCGAAGTGTTCCCACTTCACCGTCGACAGGTACTATCGTCGAAGTGTACCCACTTCACCGTCGACAGGTACTATCGACCGTCGACAGGTACTATCGTCGAAGTGTACCCACTTCACCGTCGACAGGTACTATCGTCGAAGTGTACCCACTTCACCGTCGACAGGTACTATCGTCGAAGTGTACCCACTTCACCGTCGACAGGTACTATCGACCGTCGACAGGTACTATCGTCGAAGTGTACCCACTTCACCGTCGACAGGTACTATCGACCGTCGACAGGTACTATCGTCGAAGTGTACCCACTTCACCGTCGACAGGTACTATC
>CAXANZ010000028.1:0-17311 GCA_963970385.1 Theonella swinhoei
CTCGTATGGGTAGTCATTGTTAGATTTGATCACATAAATTCCACCAGTAATTATTTTGTGTGATATTTTTTCATCTTGTCAGTCGGTGTATGTGTGGTTCATTCCTTATTAATTTGTTAGGGGGTTATATTGTCATCTTAATAGTTTTGTTTTGTGTTGTGTTGTCTGGCCATGAAAGTTAAATCATAGCATAGGCCAAGGAAAATGTAAATCCTGTACTTGGTTGTTGGAACTTGTCTTGTAAGTCTATATTTGTATGAATGGAGTTTGTATGATTCTGATTAAGTTCTGTAATCATATTTGGTCAATGACATTGTAAATAGAGTTAGTCAGGTCACATTATTACGATGACATTTCATAGTTTTGTGTTTACACAGGCTAGTTCACTAGTGGTGCTTAAAAGTCCTGGCACCCCGGCCTAGGTCGCTTGGCTAGGAAGTGCAGCTGGGAAGCTTGATCATTTTACCTTGTCACGTGTTTTCACAGGGAATAATCCTGGTTAACACAACCCAAATCTCAAATATATTATATGACTTGCAATGATATTCTCGGGATCTTCAGTCAATGTGGATCTCTCCCTAACAGGATTGAATAGTACATTTGCATATGTATATTTTTTCATAATTGTATTGTGCAAGTACTCAATTTATACATTAGTCACAATGCTTATTAATCAAGTTAATTTCGGATTAACTGATTAGCTGTCAAAGCAAGGTTGTGTATGTTTTAAAACAGTAAATATGCATTTAAAATGATGACTTATGATTGTTGCTTGAATCACATGATGCAGTTATTTGATATATATGTTTTTTAAGGTTTATATTTGTATAGTGTACATGCCGACACTGATCATGTTGGTTCTACATTGTTCAGGTCATAATCCTTGTCTATGTGCTAAGAAACGCGATGTATTTGGTGCTCCTGGATCTCTGCAGAGAGGGTTCTTATCAAATTTACCCCAGACATTCTGTCTGCCTCACAGTCTGAGACTTTTTCATGCAGGGCAATGTTTCAACTAAGTGGGGTATAATTGGTTGAAAATTAATCTGCTGCAGGAGTAACCCTTTAGGTTTCTGTTAACCCTTTGGTGTACTGAATAGTTTTGGTTGTTGTAATTAACTTGAACAATTAGCAACTAATTAAAATTCGGTTTTAAAGTGAAAAATAAATACGGAAAAACATTCTTACACCAAAATAAGGCCTAAAAATCATAGCGGTTACATAACATTGGTTATTATTGTTGTTTAAATCATTTCTCATTAATCGGTAAAATGCTTATTATTGCCAGTTTTCATTTAGTGAACTTGTTGGTTATATTGGTATTGATCCGTTTAATTATGTGTTAATTATAATTTGTGAGATTTATCTCAACTTGTTTGAGTAAATCCACAAACATTTTAGGGGGGATGTGTAACCGGTTGAAATTAATATCTGTGTATCGGTCAGTTTCATATTTAAATTGATCTCATATAGATCTATTTCACCGTTTACACCCACTTATTTTAACCTAATTCTATCATAACTGTATCTTCCGAAATCCTTTATTATAGTTGTACAAATATCTGGTCGAGTTTAGCTTAGTTTCTCATATATAATACAGCCTTTGTCAATGGTAGATTTATGCCTTTTTGCATGAAACTCCATTTTACAATTGTTCTGTTATAACTTTGGCTTTATATCATATACCTGTGACTCATTACTGTTACTCATCTGTGTTTACAAATGGTCTTGTTGATCATCACATTTGTTAAAACTACATTTGTTAACTATAGATGTCACTATTGCCATATAAGGTGTTGTGGGGTGATTTGGTTAGCCTTCACCTTCAGTGAAGAGCTGGGGTTTGAAGAGGGAGGACATGGTGGAGTTTTGCTCCCCATGAAATTGAAATATGTTAACATCTGGGCAGTTTGTGCACCCTCTTACCCTTTTTATGTGGAATGACATCTTGGTGAGCTAATATTTATCATTAAATACACGGATTTGGGTTTATTTGTTAAATTATGTATTTTTACTTAGTTTTAGCTGAAAGCACATGTCTTTGCATTGTGTTGATTTAAAAAAGATTGAAATACATTGCTATATTGTAGAAACCCTAAACCGTTTGAATAATACCTAATTTGTACCATTATAAGTTATTCTATCATTCAAAATATGTGGTAATTGTTTTTAAAGTGGTAAATTATTGGTTTTAGTGATCCAGTTCAGCTTCTTCACTCACCACAATGTTTGGGACTCTCATGTGAGGTAAACCCAGTAAAATACTCCTTATTATAATTCAATTAAATTGTTTCAAAGGGTTTATCTAATTTCTTTGTTTAAAAATGGTTTATTTGCTAAATTACTGTCGGTTAACCTTTTCATACTTAATTTTACATGTGGATGTGGTTCAGTGATTTTGCTAGTCACAGGTATAACCATGCTCATTGCTGAACCATGTTAATCGTGTTTTCTGTGTATTTTCAAAGGATTGAGCGTTTGGTTGGTTGTGAGTGAGTCAGTGAATGCATGTGGGTTAATTATTTGGGGTTTTAACCGTTTGGTTAATTCAATTGTTTAGATATCTTTGCTTTAATATTTGTTTTATTCTATTATAGCTTTTTCACAGGGTTGGTCTAAATTAGGGTAAAATTAAATTATGTTTGTAAATCCGGTTTATCTTATAATTTTCTAGTCCTGTATAAATCCAATTTTGTGTTTAAATCTGGTTTTTGTTAATTATATCAATAAATTGTTAAATTTCATAAATGTGGTGTTCCTGGTTTATCCTCTGAGTCAGTACTGGACTTGATAAAGGCAATTCGGCAGTGCGGAAAACACATGTTTTGAGGGTTTTCTGAACTCTTTCGAGACATGCTAGTTTTCAAGTATTACATCTAATAATATTGATACAACCATTGTAATACAGTTGTGCACATCAACCACTGATACATAATATTTGTAATGCAGATACAATTATATTAATACAGCTATGCACTTCAACCACTGATACATAATATCTTGTAATGTAGATACAATTACTTTAATATAGTTGTACACTTCACACACTGATACATGTTATCTTATAATGTTGATACAAACATTGTAATACAGTTGCACACTTCTATCCCTGATACATAATATAATGTTGATACAACCATTGCAGTACAGTTATGCACTTTTGTCCCTGATACATAGTATCTTATAATGTTGATACAAACATTACAATACACTTCTAACCATTATAAATCATATCTTATAATGTAGACAAAACCCATGATACAACCATTGCAATATGGTTATACACCTCTAGCTGTAATAAATGATATATTCTAATGTTGATACAACCATTGCAATATGGTTATACTCTTCTGATACCCTAACACTTGATATCCTATAATGTAAATAGAACCGTTATTTTGAGCAGAACCACTCAGACTAAACTGGGACCATTCATAGAACATTGTTTACAAACAGCAAGTACGACTCATGAACACTGAACTTGGAAGATGCATTTACCACTATTATTTCAGCAAATAGGCTCAATTGATGACATTTATGGTAATTTAAATGTGTTGATAAAAGAGTATTCATAGAAATTACTACAAAAATGTTACAATATGCTACAAAATTATTTTTATTCTTTTCCATGTTGTTGACATTTTTATTAACAAAATACTTATTCTATTGCCAGATGAAATATGTGTTTGATTAGAATTACAAAGATCACAATGACCCAATCGGTCTTAAAAAAGAAGAATATTAAAGTAGATGATGTAATATCCTTGCACCCCTTTAAGAAACATACATACCTGATTGGAATGCAGCAATACCCATATGAATACAACTTACTTAAATTGGCTAAATATTCAAAGAATCTTAGAGCAGTAGTCAAAAGGATAATGTTGGAAGAAAATGAAAAACAACAGATGAGGCTTTCGTTATTTAAAACATATATAAGGTGTGTCAATAAATGTTAAAATACCACTGACAAGTAGCAGTTTGTGGTATTTATGAATGTATTTCAAGACTCATTCCTAGAAATTGTGTCTTTGTTAAGTGTTTTATTTTCAAAGTATAATGATTCAAAATAAACCAGAAAACTATTTGACATAATCAAGCATTTAATAAATAAAATTCCTGAATAACATATGTTTGTGGTAACAAAATAAGGTTCTTTCAACAGATGAATTGCACTCAATATTTGTGCTTCATATTTTAAAGAAGAAGATTTGTTGTTTTGCATTGTTGTTGATTGCTATTTGTGCTAAAGTGTCTTACAAAGAGTTTATAAACACAATTAGTGGTGAAGAGGTTTACTTTTCAATATTATTTATTATGTATGATACATACAAGAAGCACTTTAGCATTTCTAATTTAAATTACTCTGATGAATTGGGATATTGGAGGATCTACAGTTTTAGACAAATATACACTAGTCTAGAAAAGTGACTAACCTCATTAGATGTTTGTGATACAAGTATCAAAGTGTGGGGTGTAAATTTCCTTGAAAGGGTTCTAAACTCTGGCTAGTTTTGTCACTCAGTATTTTCAGTGTGCCTGATCCAGAACTAATTCAACTCCATCATGACAGTAAATGTTTTATAAAACTCTCTTCTGACCAATAAAAATGCGTTTAAGGACCACATGGTTGACATCAAGTTTACAAAAGAAATAATTTAATTTATGTAGTAAATTAATATATTATTGTAACCTTGAGATATTGGCAAATGTTGGGTAATTAATATATCATAAATTAAATTATTGTAAAAGTGGTTTATGGACATGTGTTTGGTGGTGGATGATTACTTATTTGGCATATTTAATAGGTATTGTAAAATATGATAATAAATTATTTATAAAATGTATTTGAAATCATCTTTTCAATTACTTATAATATGTACCCTTACATGTGGATCACTCATCTTTTACTATAAAGGCAAACCATTGAGAAAATCAATTAAATTATTTCACTATTCCAATAAAGATTTTGAGACAGAGGCTAGATATACTGTTTTCAAAAACAGAAATTCTGAAAGGGGAAACAATACTATTCAAGTAAACCAATATTTTTTTGCCGTAAAAAATTACACTAATTTTCAAGTGAATCAGGACGCTTTTGGAATCCCAGATAATGAACCACATTTATATCTTAGATCTTCCTACTTTGACTACAGATTAAAGCCACCAATAACTTGGATCCTGGCCGTGGTAGGAAAATCCTTAGATGTGAAAACAGCTGTATGTTACTACAGGATTTCAGATAATGGACAGCAAAAAGAAGGATCAAAAGCCAAGTTGGAAATGATCAACAGTTACAAATCCTGCTTCTTTCAATCCTGTGGCTTTAGTTGCAATACAGGAGAGGTGACACCTGATTTTGTCACTCTTACTTTTGGTGGCAAAGGTAAATAAAGTTATATGCACAAATTATGTGAACACCTTTGTTTATGTGTCATAAACAGTGATTTATGAAAGTTTACTGAAAAATCACTTCAACATTAGGACATGTTAAAGTGTTCTTATTTCTAAAATCATGCAATGTATTTTCCTGTCTGACAGGATACAAATTGCGTTATGTTCTTGTTTGTTCTCATTTTAGCTCCACTATTGTGGATGAAACCAAAATCTATTAGAGGAAACACAACACAACCCAAATATCTAGGTGTGTGTGTTAGACCAATGTATAATGTGCAGGATGATGGGATTCTCAACTTTGTTTCATTTATAGAAATGCAAAGAATCCTTGATGTTGATCAGGTAATAATAAAGTAAAGATACTACATAGTCTCTCTTTGTATCTGTAGACACTTTTACCGCATTTGAAACAAAAACAGTGTAATAACAATGGGTTGATCCTATTATCTGATTCATAGTTTCAGTCTAATTAATCAATAGATGACTACAGCAGACTGCATGTGCAGTCTGTTGCCTGCAACTGGAATCTGTATAACACATAATTACAAGTAATATCACTTGTGAATAATGTGTCTCATACTCACTTGCAGATTTTGTTTTATGGTATGATAAATTCTTCAGCAACCTATGAACCAATATTGAAATATTACATAGATCAAGGTAAATGTCAAAACTTTTAGCCCATAGTAAGATATTGTGTGGATCAATGTAACTATGAGTTTTTAAACTACTAATAATGTCTTATGTGCTCCAAAGTAAATAGTACAATTTTAACACACATCAAAGTGTTATCACAAACAGTATAAACCAAGGTAGATATCACCATTTTAAATCCTTACTGAAGTCTTCTGTGGACCATGATAAATATCAAACCCTTGAAACTCTATTATGTCGTATTACCCAGGGTAAAATATGACAAGGTTTGTTTTTGTTCATATCAAACATACAAGGAAAATGCCATACATTTCTTTCAAGGGTTCTTAAAGTTAATCTCCTGGCATTTTGAGGGCATTGATGAACTACGAAGTGGAGACATATTACACAGAAGACATACAGAAAAATATAGTTTGAAGAAAACAATAGGTAATTCCACTTAGATACTTGGTATATCAATACATTTGTCAACTGTGCCAATTTCACTGTTAGATTGCTTGCTTAATGGACTATTATGTCTCTTCCAACAACTTAACAATTTAATGTTTAGGCAATTTGTAGTGTCAAGTAATGTTTCATATGTGTCCGATTTTTTATAGTTCATTTGTGCTGTACATAAATGTAAATCAAGTCAATAAAAGTTGTATATCACTGTAAATACAAAATTCACTTTAAAGTTTCCAGAAGTAATAAATAGCACATAGCACTGTGTCTAAATACTATTGAAAGGAAGACTTGAGAATAGGGAGAACATGTTTGAGTGCACTGGTCCGGCATGGCATGAAGGCTGACCCTGGTTTTATTTTTATTATTGCAGATAACCAGGAAGTGAACTGGTGTGTGGATGTCAATGGAATGCTTAATATGGATTGTTCACTACGTCACACAGATGAGGTGAAGTATCTGGCCTACTTTGATGTGGATGAGTTCATGTTACCATCAAAGGTAAATAACATATTGTTCTTTCTGTGTGTCAGAAGATGATCACATTTATCACTGCTTTCTGAGGTGGATGATGAGCCTTATTCTTGCATGGGATATGTACTCACTCACAATGTGGGCAAGTAATTCCAGCTGTTGCTTCATTGTGTTCTGTTCCATCCTTGTATTTTTGTTGTACCTCACAAAGCCATTGAATTCTCCAGCTCTTTGGCCTTTTATTACTGAGCTGCACCAGTCTAATCTTTCTGTGGTTAGTTTTTTTATTTGGTCTGTGAAAACACAGAATAGACAGCGCATAACTTATCTTCATAAAGTATATGTTGCACAATACTAGAATGCATGGTGTAATCATTAAAATATCCAAATAGCTCATAATTGGAAAGTATTCAGCTATTTAACAACTCTTTGATGTTTCTTGTTCAAATTAATTATTTTAAATGTTCTATCATCATTATTGTTATGTCTTTTGAGTAGCATTTTAAACTTACTGATCTCATCCAAGAACATGAAGAGAAGGGAACTTATCATTCATTACATATTCCAGAAAAACATTTCTGCCCTGAACAACAAAATAATTCAAGTAAGTCTTGAACCATACCTCTAGTCCACCTGGAACTTCTTGCTCAATAAGAAATATTTCATCTTTATCAAAGAAGTCTCAAGAGGTGACAGTGACAGTATTGATCATGTAACACAAAGTTAGCAGCACATTTAATAGATACTTATATCACCAGCAACCTTCAATGCAACATGCACACAAAATAATGAAAAAAAATTAATTAATGGCTTACTTAGCACTATGGGCACTGAGTAGTGCTCCTGGTGGTGGTTTGTACATTTACTGGTTATATCTTGGCTCTCAACTTTTGGAAATGTGTCACTGTAAACACCAAGCTATAGGATATGAGTATACATGGAAAATGTCTTATTGTATACCTTGATGATGCATACATATTTACTAACAACAGCAATATACAAAATAATGTTATTTTCATTGTTAGTTTACATAACACTTTAGAGTGTGGTAAATTTCTCTTCTTACAGATTTCAGGTTGTCCACAACAAAAAGATTAGTTGCAAAAATAAGAGGACATAACAAATACATTGCCAGGCTTGAATTTGTACTCATCCCAGTAACACATAGTTTAGTTAAAGTATTGAAAGGTGAAAAAATCTTTTGTTTGTGTACATCTCATCCAGTATTATGGTATTACATTACTTTGAGTAATGAATTATCTTTTGTTATATTTATGAAGATCTTACATTGAAATTCCCCTGTTTAATTCTTCAAAGTATTTTTAAATACAAAATAAATTGTAAAAGAGTTTGGAATTTGCTTTTAAAACTGCCTAAATGTGTGTATAATAGTATTACTTGCTGTGATGAATTCATGAAAATATTGATAGCATTATCTGTTGCCATGGATAATTCACAAACATGGCTTCTTTCTGATAACATGTTTGGTAGGAAGATTTCAATGCAACTATGCTAGAAGTTACAATAATATTACATTGCTCTTTAAAGATAATTGAAATCATTAAATTGGCTGGGAAATCCCAATTGGTGAGTTTAATGTGGGAAAATTACAAAGGAAAAAGAGATTTAGATGAATTAACATATAAGGGAGGCAAAATTAGCAAAAATTATACAAAATGATGGAGATCTTTCAAAACTGGATTAGCTATGATTAGCCAATTAGATAAAATATAGTTTTTAATGCATTTAAAATATTATCTGCAAATTTCAAAACATAAAAATTCTCCAAATCTATCACCAGAATTAGCTTCTCATGGTTCAAATGTACTTTCTTCATTGGATCAGGGAAACAGCATGTTATAGATGATAACACAGCCAGTGTGCATCATTATCGTGTACCAAGTTACTGTGGAAACATTAAGGGTGCCATGGAAACATGTGTATATCTTAAGGTGAGTATTTATCTCTTTAGAAACATGTACATATTGGCTGTGTCTTTTTATTTATTTAGTTATTTATCTCTATAGCAACATGTCCATGATCTAAGAGTAAGTATTCATTCACCCCATTGGAAACACGAATGTTATTTATCTATTTAATGTGTCCACACTGTTGAATGCTTCTTGTGTAAGCAATACTACAAGACATCGTGTTGCCAATTTTTGTATTATATTGCTGACTTGGAGACCAGGTCAGGAGTGTATTCTTTTTTGATGATGTTGTCTTTTTGGTCTGCAAAACCAATGATCCCACCTCATCATAATAAGTTATATTTGCCATATATCTGTGGACACATTTCACATGGACTATATTGGTAACAGCCAAACATTCCACCCCCTACCAGACCATACCTACCCCTACTCCAACAATCCTATCCACCCTAGGTAAAACAAATTTATTGTCATACAGACACCTTTTTATTTATAAATCATATATTTATTAGACTTTTGAAATCATTTTACAGGTTCAGAATGTATCAAGTAATTTAACTGATGACTTTACAGCTGCAAAATACTTTGGACCTTTATCACAACAACTGAATATTGTAGCCAATGATCTGAAGTCTCATCTACCTACCAGAATCATAAAGCAACTAGTTGATGCATCAAATATTTTAACTAAACATGAAACTCAATTTAAATATTGATTAAATATGTTGATCGAATGTGCACAGACATATCCTCAGCATATATAAAAATAATGACTAAATTTATAATTGTTGTAATTTTACATTTTTATTTAGAGCCAACAAATGTCTAATATTCCTACATCTTTCTGAAATTAAATGTGTACTTTTGGAAGAATACTTGCAGGAGATTGTAACAGTTTACAAATAACTTTGAAAACCAAATACATGTACACAAGTTTTTTAAAATTTCATGTTTTAGGGAAACTAATATAATGGGCACTGTTACGTGTAGGATATTGTGATGTTAACAAATGATATAATATAAAATCATAGTTAGGTGCATTGCACTATGGTGCATTTGCATTGCACTCCTGAAGTGAGGATCCAAGCATTGAACTCTAAATCAATTAGTAAAATAATGGAAACTGTAAAACTTTAATATAAAATCATTTATTACCTTTTATATACAAAAGTTTTACTTGAAAAGCAACCATTACCCATTTTACCCACCTTTACCGCTATTTCCATCCCCTACAGTAATCCACAAACCCCCAAACCCCTAAATACACCTGCACACACCCGCATATACACCCACATGTACATACTTACAAACAAGTTAAAATCACATTTAAATCTAATATCCCTTGACCAGACATTTATCACCGATAGGATCCATCATATTTCACTATTATTGGTACTGGTTATGCTATTAAACTCTAAATAGATAGATTAGCCAATACATGAAAATGTTACAACACAAGGACATTCCATAAACGAAGCATACCTCTATTAAGGCCAATGCAGTGCAGGTAGGATATGCACTGCATAGAAATGTATAGTGCACTGGGTTCACTGGCATGAACAGCTGTTTCTTGTGCACTCTCCCTTTGCTCCATTAACTACAAAGGTTTGGCAATTTGGCATTAAAAGTATAAGATAATGTAATTTTGTCATAAATCTACTTTAAATTGAACAAAATCTATGCTTTGTGCATACCCGCTAGGGGTATAAGGTGCCTTTCTGGGAGTGGATAGGCACCATTCAGGCCATCCCCTTATAATATTATTTCTGTGAAGTTTTACTGAGTCAATCATATATAATTATTAGTGGGGCAAATGAAAAAGTGAAAAGTAACAATGACAAACAACAACCTGTAGAGGAGTTATTTGACATTGCAAATAACTTTTATCACATTTAATCCCAATATAAATAAATAAAATTGAATAAAAAATTATGAAAATAATTTATTGGGAAAATGTACTGATGTTACAAAAATGAGGATTTAACACCAGGTCAGTGCACCAGTTACATAACTGTACTTGTTGTACACTATTGGACAATAAGTGGGATAACCAATAAAGTAAGAAAAAGGACAAACTGTTGTTTTATTTATAATTAAACTTGTATCTGAGGTAGCTAACGACATAATTAATAAAGGAAAGTACACACAACAAATTTAAAAAGAATCATAAGAACCCAGAGTTATAATCATCAAAAGTATAACAAACGATGTGCATCATTTATTATCAAAGCAGGAGTAAAATTTTTAATGCACCATATTGCTGATATTTAAAGATTTGAAAAATAACAATCACATAATTGAACCAGCCAAGATACTAATGTTTTACAGATATACTACTGTAACAGGATAAAGGAGCCATTTACTATGAAAATTATAAATGTGTTATTGGACATTGAACAGTGTGAGAATACTGTGAGAATACTGTGAGATATTATGAAAACACAGTATTTATGTGAAAAATGGCTAAAACTGTACCACAAAAGGCTTAATCCTATTTATTGAGAATGATCTGATTAGCCAAATGGGTTGGCAAAACAATAGAATGTTTAAATGGTTAATTATTGTGAAAATGCGATAGTTATAACATTTACTGAAATGAATAATGTGGTGTAATCTCAGTATTGTAGCAGTTAACCCTTTGGCCGCTGCGCCTTGTCCCCTACTACCTACCGTCAAGTGCTGAGCACTAGTATACTAGTCCTACTGGTTTATACCCTTGGCTGCTGAAGCAAGTATACTCGTTCCTATGTGATTTTCGCATTATTTCAACATGTAAATGCAACTCTAGGAGGTGGCTCCCCCACTCAATTTCTTAAGGGCAAAATTTTCTGGCTAATAGTTTGTGGGGTAAACTTTTGCGTTGCACACCAAGTCACAGTATTCACTTTTTCTTCATCCTCTTCAGTAATTTTAATAACCACTGTTTTTCCTCTTTTGTCCCATTTATTTTACACATGTTTACACATCATTTATCTACCTTTAACAATTTTTCACCATACAATGCATTACTATTTATACATCAATAAATCCAATGATTTCATTTCTCAGGCATTTTCTGCCTCTACAACAATATATGGCATCATTTCATATAGCATTTCATACAACAATTTTCATCTTCTTTTCATATTCTACCTGATTGTGGTGTCAATTGTTTCTATATATATATATATATATATATATTTATCTGCTTTGTTTTCTATTCTCACAATTATAGATCCTTATTTGCTTTGTGTGGAGTTTGAAATTTCTAACCTGCTATATACACATCCATATTTCAATACATTTTAGGTTACTGTCTCAATTGTCACATCAACTTTTCATTCTATCTATAACCCATGAAATTTTCTCTCATGTCACATATAAGACCTTTGTTCAACTGGTTTAATTTGTTTTAGTTTCTCACTCACATAGACAATTCATATTTCAATTTTGAGACCATCACATTTCATCTGATAATTGCCTTTTTATTCAATTGTTGCTAAGCTAATATCTTCCATTAATTATTCAAAGTCAAATCTGACTCTGATTTACACAATACTCACAATTGACTTCATATAAATGGCTCATAATATGTTAAAAAGACCTTTAATTCAAGTGGTATATACTGTACAGGCATTTATACAGCATTGTCATTTGCTTATTTGCCTCTATCTATCTTATTTCATTCAGATTGTGGGTCATTTAGTCCTATTTTAGATGGGAAACTGTATTTTTCACCATTTTCTGACATTTTTCAAGTTTTACCCTCTTTGCACAATTCTGCAGTATTAGTCCATATTTGGGAGAGCCTTTTATGGTCTATTTCAGTGTAATTTGTGGGTTCTGAGCTCATTTTCCCCATTGTTTCTCTATGGGAAAACTGATAGTGGGCTACATTGGTCTGTGATTGGGTTTGCGTTTGAAGACTGCTAAATTGCATAAAAACTGCTAAATATTGCCAAATTTACCTTATTTTACCCATTTTCTTCACAATCTTGTCAGACAACCTCATATGGGCTATTAAACTGAAACTCCTCTTATTTATCAATAGATTTCAGTCATTTTTCCATTATTTTTCAGCCATATGGCCCTTATTACAATTTTACTGGGATTTTAACCTTGTAGATGTACATTTATGGTACCGGTAAGCCATTTTAAGGCATTTAAATTAACATTTATAATTTTCTATTTTGTCACAAATTTCACAAATTTCACTTATATTAGTCTAAAACAATTGGTACATCAATACTTCACCTATTTTATTTCTATTTTTTGGCCTCACAGGGCTCAGACACTCATATTTTACTTTCTTTAGTTATTTGGTACATTAACCCAATATTTCAATTACATCTATGGTCTCAAATACCATTGAGATAATGCATACCAGTCAATGTGGGCTACATCCCAATAAGATCTGGAATTGGAGCATTTTCAATATTTTCAGTATTTTCAGTATTTTTGGTATTTTCAGTATTTTCACCCTCATTGTACAATTTCTTTGATTCTTCACATTGTTACCATTTTATCTCCATTATTTTCTGTGGCTTTTCATTTATTGTGGACTATTTGCTTTACCGTACCTCCAATAATACATCCCATATTTGCTATATATTATACAACCATCACATTTACAATTGTTACACTAATTGTTTCTCTAAATATTTCTATTACATTCGAGTGATGCATTTATTATTTCAATAATTCACTTTATCTACCACAATACCTTATTTCACAAATATTTACTCATTACTCATTATGACATTTATTTGTCACAACATCTATGTACTCACTTCACAGGATTTACCATTTGTTTATCATCTGTTTATATTTTGTGTTACAACCATGTATATTTCTATTTCTTTAGTCTCACTACATAATATGGTACAGGGGTACCAAACCCTGTATAGGCAATGTTGAACCATTTATTTTGGTTCAAAATGACCTTTATTTTCTTTGTTTATATCGTCCAACACAACAGTTGGCATCAATCTCTGTAACACCTGTTTACGTGTTTCCCCTTTAACTGCATTTCTCTCCATTCTGAGAGATACTATCCCTTGAATATCTTGGTCTGTAAGCTCAATTTGGTTGCGCATATCTTCATACTCAATCACTGGGGTTAAATTTTGTGTACCTGTTTCTGATTCATGTGAGGGGCTTTTATTATGTGCATTGCTTGCATTACTTGTGTTTGCATTACTTGTGCTCACCACAGGACCTTGTGGTTGCCCAGTTTCATCATCTGAATCCTCAGCTGAATCTCTCACATCCCTTATCGTTCTAGGAGAATCATCCCCCAAATTCGAACAAGAATCAGCTGAGGTGCACTCATTTGGCGGGTCATTTACCCTTGCATAATCATTGATGGCTGATATCCTGTGTCCCAGTGACACTAGGGTTTCATCGCAGTACATCAGGAATCCACAAGCATTAAATGCTGTGCTGAGTCTAGCCATTCTAAACAAATAACTTTTTGCTTGGGAATAAAAACTTTAGCAAAGTTGCCTCAGTCTGTGACATCCAAGTTTCATATCTTGGTTTTGCCATTGGCCCATATTCTGGTCGCACACCCAAAGAGTCACATATAGTCTCATAATCACCCTGTGAACGAATCATTGTGGACAGGCTTTGAATCAAATCATATTGCACTGCTGTAATTTTGCCAGTATTAATATATTCATGGGCTAGTGCTTCTGTAATGTATTGTTGTAATGGGCAGTTTAACCGGACCCAGAGATTAATACAGACAAGCGGTTTTACGGTTTTTACGGTTTTTTACTAAAATGGCCTGAAAACTGGTTAAATTTAGTTTAGGTTTATCAAATAATTAGGAGAAGTCAATATGATCTGGTTTAATGTCTAGATATGGCTAGACTGCAGAATCCGAGTTACTAAGCCAGTACAAGCAGTAGAAACAATTAGGAATGAAAACCATAATTAATTGACATGAATTTATTATTTAAACCAAATAAACTGAAAATTACATCAATTTGAGAGTTTTCAACTATTTTTACCCATTTCCCAACCCCTTAAACATCCAGTTTAAAAGCTACAAAAATATCAATTGAAACAATATTAATTTTACAATAATTGCTATAAACTGGATAAACCCCTTTTAATAAACCCTAACAGACTCACAGACATACAGACACACACACACATATACAATCAAGTAAAAACTGTTTATATTAGTAAAATGGCTAAAACCTCTAAAACCACATTAAAAACCAATAACCCTATCACAGCATTTTAATATATATTTAAAGTCATAAATCCGGTTAGTATTAATAGAGTATTTGACTACCAAAATATAATTAAAGAACTGAAAAGGAATTAAGGTTACCTCAATTGGGAGAGAGAGATGAATGGATGGCCCAGTTAAGTTTAAGGGTTGTTCAGCCAACCTTAACTGGCCACTGACTACAGCCATGTGCTCCATGTGGACCATGCTGTCAAAAACCCTCAATCTCTCCTATTTCTATAACCGTTTACAAAAGACACATTGAAAAATCATATAATAACTGGTAAAAGGTTTTAAAATAGGTTTTAAATGATTTAAATCAACCGAAAGTGAATGAAATGAATTTTCCACCTAAAACTGACAAAACCCAATTTAAACTAGAACTGTAAAACAATGCTAAACCGTTTGAAGGTTTTAAGGAATAAAATACAAATAATTAAATTAAATTAGTTTAAATTAAATTAAAGTAAAGAAAATAGTCAAATACCTGGCTTATGTGAGCATGAGGCCTCCTCAGTCAATGGACCTTTAACAGCAATGCATGTCTACTCTGCTTGAAGGTTTGGCTCAGACTGAGGAGCTCAATGCAGCACATAGTTAAGGTAAGACTGTTGAAGCATGGCGACCTACTTGCCTAGCCAGCATGCATTGAGTAAAATGATCACTGGAAGGCTGTGAGGCCCCAGGTGGGTGTGGGAGGCACCAGGCAGGGACCCAGTTTTCCCCTTTAAATTAATGAAATTATTAAAGTTTTATAATATTGATTAATAACGTGAAAGCATTCTAGAATATGGGAGTTATATAAAGCAAATATCAACAACAGATAGTAAAGATTCAATCCCATAACGAAAGCCAGGGAATTCTCTGTACAAATCTATCATTGACATTGCAAACTTATAACAAACACATTATAGAATACCACATTATTATTATATTAATTTATAATTAGGAAATCATTTCAAACCATCTAAGGGAGGCAACCGGAGAATGTCCAGAATGTTCTAGATGTTCTAGATGTTCTAAATGTTCTAAACGTTTCAACAGTTACACACACCCCCAAATAGTTGCATGTCAAGGAAAAGATTTTCAAAAGATAGAAGGGAATGTTTGATGAAATGAATAATTTGCTGTTTAAGTTGGGCTTTTTTACTTTTACCCTAGGGATAAAAGGTTGTTTAATGTGTTGATTAGTATCAGTTCTTATACTGACCAGATTGCCAAATAGTAATATTTGTGAAAATATAGTTAACTATTGACAATTCTAATCAACACTAGAGAAAACAATTGGAAAAACAAAATAAACACATACAACATGTAATAACATGTAAGGGCATGTTACCAACTTTATAAAAGTGGATTAGTGCATACCCTAATGTAGGCATCATAATGTACTCAATATTTGAGAATGTCCATGACATAAACAGTATACCTGTAAAGGAAACCATAATTATGTCCGACAGAACATCTCAAATAGTTGGTGAACCATTCATGCTACATATGCACATTGCAATGCCATAGGTACTGGGACCAGGGACTCTACAAACTTTCAATACGAATACTCAATGAATGAGCGTATGAGGCTGTCCACTTTTATCCAGACCACTTCAGTGGAATGATGAAATACTGAAAGCAGTGCAGGATTATTGGACCCATTCACAACCATGTCATGTGTTCACTTCCCTCATCAGTGGGGACTGAGGGAAACATGCACACAACATAAGCTCCATTCCTCAACGCAGAGTAATCCCTGACTACCTAGCTATTCTCTAACCACCACACACTCCAATTCCCGACCCATCATGAGCTACGCTGACCCGGCACTATCCCCGATTATGTTCAGACCCTGCCAACATGTGCAGTACAGAGTATGTTGCTTACCCACTACATGTTTGGCCAAGTACATGAACTCAAGGATAGACTTCCCTCGTCTGGATCAGAGGACAAGAATGATCAATACATAATTTGGGTTGAAAAGTTTAAGTGCTCAATACCTGAACAAAACTAAATAAATCAATTGAGTTCAAACAATGAGCAAACTCAAAAACCCAAAGTATGGATCTATTATTCAACCTCCATTAGGCGAATCTGTCAATCACGACTTGGGAATTAGACACCAGAGAATACCTCCCCTCTCCAACTGCTTCCATCCCTTTGGACTTACTATACAATGTAGCATGATGTGCACTGATAT
>CAXANZ010000029.1:0-2500 GCA_963970385.1 Theonella swinhoei
TATTGGAGTTTGGACACTGTGCGTGTGTGTGTGTGTGTGTGTGTGTGTGTGTGTGTGTGTGTGTGTGTGTGGGGGAGAGTTGGCCGGCCAAAAGATCTGTAACCCACCGCCCCGGTTCTGGAGGCTGTCCTGCTCCAGTCTGTGCATGTCGTGTGTCATACGTCTTGTGCATAGTTATTGTTCGGTTTGTTGAGATTAGGGTTCCGGCTTTCCTTCTCTCTAATACCTCTTGGCCAGTGTGCTATACGCATGCTTTTCCATGTATAGCGATGCAACATCTGTAGTCGGATATGACATCCAGATGTGCCAAACGAGTTAGGCAAGGCCGTCCACTTAGCCCACTCTTGTTCTGTCAATTCATTAGTGACCTTAGACTGTACTCTACAGTCAAGCAGTGCGGGTAAGATCATGATAATATTATCGACCAAGAGGAGCATCAAACAAACAACACCGAAATTGAGCTTATGCATTGAAAATTCTGTTAATTGATCTGGAATGTCCCATCATCAGCTACAAACATCGGTGTATACGGAGAATTGGGCAGGATTCCACTGAAAATAAGAGGAAATATTGAATATTGGCTACGTCCTTTAACATCACACAAGTACTAGTTGTTGCATGGGCCCGAGTGCCACACAGGATATGTTGGCACAGTTATATAACTATCCCGTGTGAGCACGAGGGCCCATGCAACAACTAATCTGTTGCCACTTGAATGGTTTCCCAACCCCTAACCACTCCCTTACTAGCCTCACGTAATTAGTGATGTAATAAGTGTGCCACACACGATACGTTGGCACACTTTAGCCTTTGATCTGTTACTCTACCAGGAAAAACATATCTCCCCGTACTGTGGGCCTGCTATAGAAAACACCAACAGTTCAACTCATTGTGTGATTATCACATATACGGTCTGTATTGAATCATTGCGATTTATCCAATTACGACGAAGTGTCCAGACTAGAGCCAGCAGAGGTAGCACTTAGAGCCGGAGAACGTCTATACGATCAATATGCAAAAGTGGAGACAGGATACATCACACTCCCAAAAATGAGACCCTACCAACTTATTTGTTTCTACCATCCCACTTGCGCACGGCAGTTGCAAGGTTCAGAAGAAGTCGCCATTCGCTAGCCATTGAAACAGGACGATACACTCACTAGACCACCTTTACCTCCAGAGGAAAGAGTGTGTCGAACGTGTGGAGTTGTATGGAAGATGAAACGCATTACCGCTCTTCGATACACAGATTGCCAGAATACGAGGACTTTGTACCCGCGAAAAGAAAGCGCAATTAACATGCTCCCCACAGATGCAAAGTTTACAACAGCTGCGAATTACAACGAAATATTCGGTTTGAAACTAGGACAATAAGATGTAGTCTCAATCTTTTTCCTTTTTTTGTTTGTTGTTGCTGTTGTTGTTGTTGTTGTTGTTGTTGTTGTGTTGTACCGTCGCCATTGGTGGTGGTGGTGTTTTTGTTGTCGTAGAATCGACACCTTTCAGACCACGCCTTCGCAAAATGCCCCCTTAGGCAGCGTGCACAGTGCAGAGCAGCAATGTTTATACCAGGAAACGGCTGAAATTGGCGTTGGAAGCGGCAAATTGAAACTGAAAATGAAAAAATTGACTTGCACACGCACATCCCGTAGACTTGCCGTGACCCCGCCCGCATCCGCAACCACCCAAAAATGCAATTCAATCCCCATTAATTAACTAATTAATTAACCAGGGGTTAATTAATAATTCATCAAGTCTAGTCGCTTAACTCCGCCCAGTCATTTGCACGCCTTCTCGCACCTGGCAGAACCTTGCCACAGTCGTCGAGGCCAGTGAGGCCTGCCGGAACTCCCCCCCTTCGTCCTACGGACTGGCCCCCTCCGATCTGCGGCTGTGGACGTGCGCCAAATGAAAATATGCCTTCGGCAACACACCCCTGCACGCTCCCACTAGCACCGCAACCAAACACGCGTCCACACTTCACCCGTCACACTTTTCGCCATATATGGTCAAACACCCACCTGACAGTCACGTGACCTCACCCTCACCTTCACCACAATCGGTGACCACCTCTCACCGAAGGAGGTGTCGATGCAACCTTCCCGGTCCGAGTTACGGCAAGACACACACACACACACACACAAACACACTGTCACTGACAGGTGCTCCGATCTTACAAACACTCTCAGTCGTCGCCCCAACTTAGACTAAAATTCAGTCGTTTCTTGCCTATATCGGGTGGTGAGGGGGGGGAGGTTTGCAAAAAATTGTTTTGCAAAGCTCTCTACAACTACCCAGTTTCGCTCGGTCGTGAAGGCACCTACCGTCGGTTTGTTGCCGTTCAGTGCGAGACGGGTGCTGTCGGTGAGCGAGGTCGGGTTGCCCGTGGCCACTGTAGGCGCGGTTGCATTGTCCTGCCGCCGTTTGCCGTCGACGGTGGAGAGTGTACGGCTTTCCTCGGCATTTTGGGGCCGGGTGAGAGTCGTCGGTCTCGTCAGAT
>CAXANZ010000029.1:10000-15000 GCA_963970385.1 Theonella swinhoei
GGGTACACTTCGACGATAGTACCTGTCGACGGTGAAGTGGGTACACTTCGACGGTGACAGTGCGACGATAGTACCTGTCGACGGTGAAGTGGGTACACTTCGACGATAGTACCTGTCGACGGTGAAGTGGGTACACTTCGACGATAGTACCTGTCGACGGTGAAGTGGGAACACTTCGACGGTGACAGTTCGACGATAGTACCTGTCGACGGTGAAGTGGGTACACTTCGACGATAGTACCTGTCGACGGTGAAGTGGGTACACTTCGACGGTGACAGTGCGACGATAGTACCTGTCGACGGTGAAGTGGGTACACTTCGACGATAGTACCTGTCGACGGTGAAGTGGGTACACTTCGACGATAGTACCTGTCGACGGTGAAGTGGGAACACTTCGACGGTGACAGTTCGACGATAGTACCTGTCGACGGTGAAGTGGGTACACTTCGACGGTGACACACCGGCGATAACCGTCGACGGTGAAGTACCCGTCGAGGTTGGTGAAGTGGGTGCACTTCGACGGTGGTGAATCGACGGTGACACACTTCGACGGCACCCGTCGACGGTGAAGTGGGTACACTTCCGACGGTTACAAACACGGTGAAGTGGGTACACTTCGACGGTGGCACACTTCGACGGCGACACACTTCGACGGTAAAGGGGTACCCGCTCACCGTCGACGGTGATGTGGGTACAGTCCGACGATAGTACTTGTCCAATTCAATCCTCGACGGGTACTACCATCGAAGGTACCCACATCACTTCGACGGTGACCACTTTGACGGGGATGTGGGTACACTTCGACGGTGACACTTGGACGGTACCCGTGGACGGTGAAGTGGGTACACTCGACGGTAGTACCCGTCGACGGTTCGACGGTACGGTAGTACCCGTCGACGGTGAAGTAGGTACACTTCGACGATACGGTAGTACCCGTCGACGGTGAAGTGGGCCCATTTCGACGATAGTACCCGTCGACGGTGAAGTAGGTACACTTCGACGGTGACACACTTCGACGCGGTACCCGTGGACGGTGAAGTAGGTACACTTCGACGGTAGTACCCGTCGACGGTGAAGTGGGTACACTTCGACGATACGGTAGTACCCGTCGACGGTGAAGTGGGCACATTTCGACGGTAGTACCCGTCGACGGTGAAGTAGGTACACTTCGACAGTGACACACTTCGACGGTGACACACTTCGACGGTACCCGTCGACGGTGATGTGGCTACACTTCGACGGTACGGTAGTACCCGTCGACGCGTCGAAATGTGCCCACTACACCGTCGACGGATACTACCGTCGAAATGTGCCCACTTCACCGTCAACGGATGCCGTCAAAGTTTGCCACCGTCGAAGTGTACCTACTTCACCGTCGACGTGATTTTTCGACAGTGATGTGGGTACACGATATTTCGACCCCGACGTGGGTAACCAACACTACCGTCGACGGTACACTTCCACGGTGTACGGCGGTGTGTGTGGAATATGTAGTGATTTTGTACAATTCCATCGGGACTGTGTACATTAAATGCATATTCAAGAAGGAATTTGCAGCTGTTGAGTACTACCAGACCTAGACTCTAGTTTTGTGAAAATGTAGGTGCAATGTACATAACGTGTATGGGAGACTATGTAAAAATGTAGGTGCAATGTACAAACATGTATGGGAACACCACCACAGATGACATGATAGTAGTAGCTTTTGAGTGCCTGGCAGGTTACCTCCCTGCATTTTCTGCTGCTGGAGGGTTTGTGTGAGGTGAGCTGCTGTTCTACCATTTCTAAGCCTAGAGGCTGCACATGTATGTATTGTCCCAAGCCTTTATTTTTCTAAGCTTAGAGGCTGTATGCATACTCGAGTGTATTTGGGCTGTTTATGTTCGTATTTTATTGGAGTTTGGACACTGTGCGTGTGTGTGTGTGTGTGTGTGTGTGTGTGTGTGTGTGTGTGTGTGTGTGTGGAGAGTTGGCCGGCCAAAAGATCTGTAACCCACCGCCCCGGTTCTGGAGGCTGTCCTGCTCCAGTCTGTGCATGTCGTGTGTCATACGTCTTGTGCATAGTTATTGTTCGGTTTGTTGAGATTAGGGTTCCGGCTTTCCTTCTCTCTAATACCTCTTGGCCAGTGTGCTATACGCATGCTTTTCCATGTATAGCGATGCAACATCTGTAGTCGGATATGACATCCAGATGTGCCAAACGAGTTAGGCAAGGCCGTCCACTTAGCCCACTCTTGTTCTGTCAATTCATTAGTGACCTTAGACTGTACTCTACAGTCAAGCAGTGCGGGTAAGATCATGATAATATTATCGACCAAGAGGAGCATCAAACAAACAACACCGAAATTGAGCTTATGCATTGAAAATTCTGTTAATTGATCTGGAATGTCCCATCTTCAGCTACAAACATCGGTGTATACGGAGAATTGGGCAGGATTCCACTGAAAATAAGAGGAAATATTGAATATTGGCTACGTCCTTTAACATCACACAAGTACTAGTTGTTGCATGGGCCCGAGTGCCACACAGGATATGTTGGCACAGTTATATAACTATCCCGTGTGAGCACGAGGGCCCATGCAACAACTAATCTGTTGCCACTTGAATGGTTTCCCAACCCCTAACCACTCCCTTACTAGCCTCACGTAATTAGTGATGTAATAAGTGTGCCACACACGATACGTTGGCACACTTTAGCCTTTGATCTGTTACTCTACCAGGAAAAAACATATCTCCCCGTACTGTGGGCCTGCTATAGAAAACACCAACAGTTCAACTCATTGTGTGATTATCACATATACGGTCTGTATTGAATCATTGCGATTTATCCAATTACGACGAAGTGTCCAGACTAGAGCCAGCAGAGGTAGCACTTAGAGCCGGAGAACGTCTATACGATCAATATGCAAAAGTGGAGACAGGATACATCACACTCCCAAAAATGAGACCCTACCAACTTATTTGTTTCTACCATCCCACTTGCGCACGGCAGTTGCAAGGTTCAGAAGAAGTCGCCATTCGCTAGCCATTGAAACAGGACGATACACTCACTAGACCACCTTTACCTCCAGAGGAAAGAGTGTGTCGAACGTGTGGAGTTGTATGGAAGATGAAACGCATTACCGCTCTTCGATACACAGATTGCCAGAATACGAGGACTTTGTACCCGCGAAAAGAAAGCGCAATTAACATGCTCCCCACAGATGCAAAGTTTACAACAGCTGCGAATTACAACGAAATATTCGGTTTGAAACTAGGACAATAAGATGTAGTCTCAATCTTTTTCCTTTTTTTGTTTGTTGTTGCTGTTGTTGTTGTTGTTGTTGTTGTTGTTGTGTTGTACCGTCGCCATTGGTGGTGGTGGTGTTTTTGTTGTCGTAGAATCGACACCTTTCAGACCACGCCTTCGCAAAATGCCCCCTTAGGCAGCGTGCACAGTGCAGAGCAGCAATGTTTATACCAGGAAACGGCTGAAATTGGCGTTGGAAGCGGCAAATTGAAACTGAAAATGAAAAAATTGACTTGCACACGCACATCCCGTAGACTTGCCGTGACCCCGCCCGCATCCGCAACCACCCAAAAATGCAATTCAATCCCCATTAATTAACTAATTAATTAACCAGGGGTTAATTAATAATTCATCAAGTCTAGTCGCTTAACTCCGCCCAGTCATTTGCACGCCTTCTCGCACCTGGCAGAACCTTGCCACAGTCGTCGAGGCCAGTGAGGCCTGCCGGAACTCCCCCCCTTCGTCCTACGGACTGGCCCCCTCCGATCTGCGGCTGTGGACGTGCGCCAAATGAAAATATGCCTTCGGCAACACACCCCTGCACGCTCCCACTAGCACCGCAACCAAACACGCGTCCACACTTCACCCGTCACACTTTTCGCCATATATGGTCAAACACCCACCTGACAGTCACGTGACCTCACCCTCACCTTCACCACAATCGGTGACCACCTCTCACCGAAGGAGGTGTCGATGCAACCTTCCCGGTCCGAGTTACGGCAAGACACACACACACACACACACAAACACACTGTCACTGACAGGTGCTCCGATCTTACAAACACTCTCAGTCGTCGCCCCAACTTAGACTAAAATTCAGTCGTTTCTTGCCTATATCGGGTGGTGAGGGGGGGGAGGTTTGCAAAAAATTGTTTTGCAAAGCTCTCTACAACTACCCAGTTTCGCTCGGTCGTGAAGGCACCTACCGTCGGTTTGTTGCCGTTCAGTGCGAGACGGGTGCTGTCGGTGAGCGAGGTCGGGTTGCCCGTGGCCACTGTAGGCGCGGTTGCATTGTCCTGCCGCCGTTTGCCGTCGACGGTGGAGAGTGTACGGCTTTCCTCGGCATTTTGGGGCCGGGTGAGAGTCGTCGGTCTCGTCAGATTCTTGTGTACGGGGAGTTTCTGTTCGGATGCACGTTGTTGCCCCACACTGGTGTGGCAGTGCCGTTGGTCGGAGTGTGGTCTGTGTGCGTCGGTTCCGTGCTCTGAGCGAGCACCCGGGGCCCGTGGTGGCCTGCAGGCGTCCTAGTCGTCTTAACGACGGCGATTTTGCGACGCCTGGTGGCCAGGAGGTGTATTGTCTTGAGGGAGGCGAGTCCGGTTTCGTACGACGGTAGGGTGTTGGTGGCTTTCCCTGCCGAGCGTTGAGAGACGTCGAAGTCGCTCCGGCCGCCCGCCAGCGGGTGGTCGGTTGCCTTCGTGGAACGGCACCGTCGGGAGTGGGAGTGGCCGGGTGGGCTTCCCCCCCGACGAGTCTCGTCGGTTACCTGGTTGATCCTGCCAGTAGTCATATGCTTGTCTCAAAGACTAAGCCATGCATGTCCAAGTATGAACGCTTCGTACTGTGAAACTGCGAATGGCTCATTAAATCAGTTATAGTTTATTTGATGGTCGTTTGCCACATGGATAACCGTGGTAATTCTAGAGCTAATACATGCAGAAGGTCCCGACTTCTGGAAGGGACGTATTTATTAGATCCAAAACCAGCGCGGG
>CAXANZ010000032.1:0-21944 GCA_963970385.1 Theonella swinhoei
ACTTGCCGATGCCCCATAGGTTTTTACCATACAGTATCGTTCATAATGAAGTAAACGTATATTTTTTATTTTCTTGAAATATCCGGTATATATATATTTATGCTTGAAATGTTACTTACTATCGTCCTTTTTGAGCCAAAACTGTCTTCCCCATCCGGCTACCTCCTTATCCACCTTCAGAGGCATGATTGATATGCCAGGTCGACCTGGAGGAGACTGACCTGCTGCCATAGTTCAAAAGAATAGTCCACAAAGCTCACACAAAATGTTTTAATCACAATCCAATGCTCCACACAAAATTCAACAGATACAGACAATTTTAATTTTGCTATAAAAGCCGAAAAATCCAATGACAGTTCAGAATTTTTGTCTATGTCTGTTGAATTGATCCTCTAGTCACTTATTTAATCAATAAAACCAATGAAATCCTCGAATTATTTGCTATTTTGCTAAAAATTGTCCAAATTCAACAGTCCTGAGCTTCTCCAGCAAAACAAAATTCAAATTTAAAACCAGTTACAGGAAGTAAACAAAAGCACATGGCCGTACCCTCCATAGTGGGATCCACCTAATCTTTAGAATACCCTCTGTTCCAGGGTCTACTGATAAAAGAACAATTGAATTAAACTCTATTTAAGCCGGATTTGTACTTGTAATTACAATTATTGCTTGGTTTTGCGTTTTACTGGTGTTTTTCTAGAGTACTCTGTCAATTGTGAATGATTTTTCGCATTTAGTAAGAGTTTTTCAATTTTAAATTGATAAAACTGTTTTTCGCATTGTACTGTCTAGAATTAAATTGGTATTTTTGTAATTGTTGCTATATATTCGTATTTACCACTGTCAAAGATTGTTTTGTACTTTGCTATGGTGCAAAATGTATTATTTTGTTGAAATTAAATTTTGTAAATGAGTTTTCTAGTCTAGACTCAGGAATAATGATTAAATTTGTATTTTCTCTTGTATTGATAAATTGCGTGATTTACTGGTATTTAATGGTATTTGTCTATATTCCCATGTAATTGATATAAGATAATTTATTTGATGATTCATTAATTGCTTTGTTTTATCTTTATTTGCCTCTGGCAAATATTTTGTTGTTGTGGCATGTTATAAGCAATTAATTACTCTATGCTGTAACTTTGTAATCCGATACTTTGCACTGCTCCAACTGGGAGCAGCTTACATAAATTATCTCTCTAGTTATCTGGTCCAGCCCATAAGGCTGGTCAGCTACTGATTGCTCAAAGTACTTGAGATGTTCTACCAATCAGAGGTAGGGTGTTGTAACACAGGCACATAAATAAACCCCAGTAAAGCTGCACTTGGCAGATCTAGCAGACCAGGCAGAAAGACAGAAGGAGTCCATACACTTTCTCCCCTAGACATACTAAAGTTACAACACACTACCTCAGTAATATTATTTGCTGTGCTTGTAGTGTTCAAGTTAAGTATTAAAGAATAAAACAGTAAAAGGTAACAACCACTTGTTGTCCAGTATTTATTTACAAAGCAAGACAAGAAGAACCTGAAGGCGAGCTATTTTAAATTACGGTTTATTAACTTAGAATTAAATTAGAATAAAGAAATAGTAGCCAATTTTGCGTATAACAGAAATGTGCATGTACGACAAAGAATCATTCACCCGCTGCCGCATTCAGAATTTTATTATGACTGGCCCAGCTTTTTATTACAGAACAGGTATCTGTACATGAATCGACAAGAAGAGCCAGAATCAGATGGTCGGTTTTGTACACATTGGTTAGACACCCTTCTTTAGTATTGTACAGAAAGAACGAAATGCCATCAATAACAACAGATGATGTCCAAAAGGATCTTGCCAACTATAGGTTATACGCTCAAACAAAAGTAAAATTGGAGGAGTTAGAAAAAAAGATTTTTCAAGAAAGTGTGTACGAAGGATTGTCTTCCCGAGTTAGATCAGGAAGTCGTGCAGATTCCAACAAAACAGTTGACTCAAAAGCCAAGCAAGGACGACATGTACCTAAAATTATCAAGAAAATTAAAGAAAAGAGAACGGAGCCAAGGGTTGAGAACTCTGGGATACAAACCGTGTTCAACAGTACGTTGAACGCATCTTTAGTTGCGATGCCAGATGTGAGATTCTTGAAATTATGACAAAACTGTGAGACATTCAAATTCCGATTCTGACAAAGATGAAGTGTCCAATTTGTAAAGTGATGTTGTCGCGGAACTAATTTCCGAACTCATGAAATTTTACAATACATTATAAGACAATGTGTGTTGGATATGATAGATATTATGTTTTATTGTTATACCATAAACCTGTGATACACATGCATGCAAAAGAACAATTATTATTGAAAAAAAACCCCGAAAAGTCATAACACCGTGGTTGCGTTCCTGAACGTGAAATATATTAATCCTGTATTTTTACTTCATAACACTTTTCACTCTTTTGTGTCTGGCAGATTTATTCTTAGTTCTAACTGGTTTTTCTTTTACAACATCCTTGTCTGGAGAAAGTGACCTATCTCTTTGACTTTTCTGGAGACTTAAGGTCATTTCTACCATTCCTCGGTAAAGGGTTACTAAGTTATTTATGTAAACAGGTAGTGTAGGCAAAGGTGGTGGCTGGTGTTTGTCTAGCTTTTCACCTTTCTCCCTTCCTTCAGTTAACGGAACTGCACCGCCTGCAGAAGAAGGTTCTGGAACTTTACTGTATTTTCATTCACAATATTTTCCAACTGCTCCAGAGCAATTTCCACTTCAGTGGGCCCGGTATTTTGTTTCTCTGCCTGCTTACACCTCCAAATAGTTTTGTTTTCTTCTTTTCCTCGAGCTTTGCAGCTTCAAGAGCAGCCTCAACCTTGCGTATGGCCTGTTCTACCTCCGTCCCGCCTCCGTCCCTTGTAGTTCTTTCAAAGCATTTTCAACCTCGAAGGAATAGACAAATTGGAAAGTTGCACCTCCCTTCAAGTTGGCCTCCATTTTTTCATATTCTTTACTCGTGATATTGCCATCTCCCTTGGTGGCATTCCCTTTTATACCAACCGCTCCATCCATCTCTAAGTGACATCAAATCAATACATTACTTCAATTATAAACTATGATCATTGACAATTACGATGATCTGAAGCTGTATAATCATGCAGCAATCCTCATCAGTAGAAAAAAATTGCCATTTGGAATGTCTTGCCAATGGCTTGTTTTACATCGATCTTTACCCCGTTACAGTCATATCTTCCATAACAACGTCAGGACTGCTACAAAAACCATAAATGTCACCCAGTCACTTATAATTAGGCATTGATTCTCAGATAATAAATTGTGTATACCTTTACTTTGTTATGTTGCTTTTGTAAACAGTGCCAAAGTGTTTCTGCTATTGTTAACAATGTTATCCCAATGCCATGTGTAGTTCACTGTAGCTTCTATCCCGTCACTGAACTTTCTAAGTATCTTTTTTGTCCAGGATAAATTTTAAGAAATGTGCTCGTGAGTTCCTCTCAATAACAACGCTGTGTAGTTTGAAATGTGATCAAATTGAGACTGGAGCATACTCGGTACAGCTCATATATTATTTAAAAGTGGGATTGTTTAGTTCATTCATTACAACACTGTTACTAAGGACTATCATGTCTCCTTTGTTTCCTTCCTAATAACTTCCAACATGAATACAGCGACTGGTAAAGAAACTTAATTATGTGCTGAAGACAGCTGCTTATTCCGATGGGAATGTGCCTATGTAAATTGTGAACTATGTAACGTATTATACCTTTAGGGCAGTCATCATTAGGTTGACCATCGGATGCATGAACAGCTTCATCCAAATATAGTTGGCAATATATGGTCGAATAGTATTTTGTGTATTTTCAATCGAATCAATACAATATTGCTGTTAACTTTAAATATATATGAAACCCAATCGATATAGTCACGAAGACAGGAATCGATTGAAGCTGTAAAACATATGGAGGAAATGCTTAATGGAGTTTCATGCTTTAAAATCACACTAATTGTTTGCTTTAAGAGTCTAATTAATTAAACATCTTGGCATGAAGTTTTGAATTTCCTTTGTTAAACAAGCGTACCTTACATTTTAGCAGACAATGCTTGTTTCATTTTTGGAGGACTAAAGTCTCCATCAGAGACACTATATTGTGATATCTTTAGAAGGGCTAGTAATTAACATTGAAACAATAAATCAAGTGAATTCAGTATCATATGGTGACTAAATGCAATATACTCTGTTATAAAGGCTAAACTGCTGCATAATTTAATGTTTAATATTCAGTACCTATTTGGTGACTGGATTGATAGGACATTCAGTTTCGTACGTATGTCTGTCAGATTAGTAACTTCAACATCTTTACAAGGGATAGCCTTACAGTGTCTACTTCTCTTTCTTGAAATTTGTTTTGTGATATCAGGTAGATCAAAACCATACATGGCTTTAAGTGCTTCTGCAACTGCGTGAGAATACTTGAAATTTACAACTGTTCGTGAGAGACTAGCCTGTTTGTCCGTTGATGCGACACTCAGTCGCCCACCATCATCCTTCTTGCGCGTCATGCAACCATCAAATTCCTGCATATCAGTTGAATTTCTTCGCATCATATTACTCCCATCGTTATATTTTAACATCTGAAGCAAATGCCTCAAAAGAAAAAGTTTGTCATGAAGCTTTTTCGATGTTCTAGCCTTGATTATGTAGTCTGTAAGGGTTCGTGAATGAATTTTCTGTCTTACTTCCGCTGAAGACATTTCCTCCACACAATATCTTTCACCGATGTTAGAAGCTGATATGATACCTATTGCATCGAGTACATCGTTGCTTGCTTTAAGTACCGTATCGGGTTTCTTCAAAGTATGCTTCTTGTTATTGGACACTTTCAAAGCCGAAGAAAAGTTCCTAAGCCTTTCTAAAATACTGGGACCTGGGATAACAATACCAGGATTGTGTTCCAGTTTGAAGTCTGATCCTCGCTTGTGTGTAGGAGAAGTTGAAAATTCTGAGACCCGTCCACTCTTCGTTGATACGTTTCGTATTTCAACAGTTTCCATGTCCAGTTTGCACAACTTGCTTCATTGTTATTTTCTGGCACTGGTTTAATTAGCACAACATAATTGGACTTTCCTTCTGGCGTATTCTGATCTTGGTCTTGACTCATTGAATCCTGTGGACTCTTTTCTTCAGTCATACGATCAGGTATTTCGATTTTATTGTTTGTTTTGACTTCGGTAGAGTTCTCTTTTACAACTTGAAGAGATATTCTTGGACCCATCAAATAGCTTTCTTTGTCATTCTGGAAAATCTTGTTATGTTTTCTCTTGGAGAAAAGTGAACCTGAGACATCACTATCATTGGTATTACCATCAGCGACGTGTTGTACAGATAACTGTAAACCAAAGCCTTGGTTATAAGAATCTAACAAATCAGGTGTCCTGTAGTGCGTGTTTTCAAGCACCTTCGTTTTATAATCGCTTCCTTTTGTAAGAGTCGGTCTGGTTCCGTTTCCACTCCGTTTCTGCCTCTGAAGACTTTGTTTTGAAGTTTGGACTGGAACATAGCACAGAGTTCTGTAGTCTGGAGTGGCTTCTTACTTATCCTTGGTTTCATAATGTAATGGCAGTTTAATTTTAATTTATTCTTAGTTTCTACATGGGAAGAGTTCACCATTTCGTAAATATTACTAGAAGTGGTCAGTATAGGAGGATCCGTTTTCTCTTGAGTTTGAATTGAAGAATGGTACCTGCAGTTTCTACCTCGTGTCATCAAAAGTATGATTCTTTCTTCTGGTGATACCAAATCCGCTTGCCTGATTATACCTTTACCAGGTGAATGATAAGGTGTACCCGATCCAGTTACAGGAGATGGTATGTTTGGTGATACCCAGCAGCTTGGCTGTTGTTTTGTCATTGTTAGAGGATTGCTGATCCCAAAGTAGGAACGTCCGTTTGTACTACTTCTTAGAGACTGCGGTGTTGTAGATTGTACAATAGACAAATGTTCTGGATTCGTAAGTTTACATTTCAAAACATTGCGTGGAGAAACAGCTAGCCTCTTATTCACCACTGAAAACGGTATACGTTTGCCCATTGTCTTGTTAGTATTCAAAGAGATTTTGTCAGCTTTGCTGTACATTATGAAGCCAGTGTTATTGTATTATCCTTTCAATATACACATTTCTGTATTGTTGACATGTAAAAGGAACATAGGGATTACATATCCTTTTGTCAAGAGTGACACTTGAGCCAAGGTATCATCTGGTCAAAGGATATTGAGAACCAATAATTTATTTTGCTGGTCAAGCCTGATTCTTGGGTTATGATCTACTATTCTACACAAGTAACGTGGTCAACGCCAAGTTCCTTTTAATACAGAAATTGGATCTTTACCTCAAAAGTAACTTTATTCAAAGTAGTTTTACAGACACATACAATACTGAAAAAGACTGATTTCTATCATCAAGTGGAAGGCGGGCCTTCAACTGAAATGAAGGCCCGCCTTCCACTTGATGATAGAAATCAAACATTTACAATTGACCTCGAATGACCTTGACCTTCAGATGACCTTGACCTAGTTTATGACCTTAACTTAGACAAGTAAGCCAAGTTAAAGTGATGTCCAGGTAACCACATTAGCATTTCCGACATTTGACCTTGAACCAATGACCTTGATGCCCAAACTTGACCTAGATATGGCTAAGATATACCACTATACCAAGAAGTTTCTATGTTAACTCATTCATCAAAAGTTATATCCCGAACAGACACACAGACAGACAAACACACAGACACTATGAAAACATTACTTACCGATAGAGGTAAAAATAGTCGATAAAGTATAATATTTTTTTGTATTGGCTCATTGGATTGAATCTTGTATTGAATGGACGTTAAGTAAATGGTAATGATCTGATACGGAGATAGGCTTTGATATTTCTGATGATCTCTCAAGATTATACAAGTAATGCATTGTTAGTTTGCTTAACTCATTTGAAACTTAATGACTGTATGAGGTTAAAATGTAAATTTATTTAATAGATATTTGGAATCACTATGAGATAAGGAAATCGACCGAAGATTTACTAGATTTTTCTTTTAGTATGTACGCGTGAATAAAGGCGGACATTCGGAGATGTAGTTCCAATTGGAGAATAATGGATCTGAATGATCCGAAATGTAATATACTTATATTAATCTTTCGGATTAACCTTTTATATTTGACAATTACATTATGCTACACAAAGGATTGTTGAATTTAAAAAAAAACTTGATTTGATCAAGTAAGAATTAATTCGATGTCCGGAGAAAATCCACAAGTAAAGTGTAAACTTGAGAAAACTAAGGGAAACTATTGATTAAAGCGACAATAGCGCTGTCACTAAGCTTTGCAAACTTCATCAAGAAAAGACGCCATGGTCGTATTTGACTATCGACGAAATATGATAAAATCATTATTTATGCTGCGAGTTTCATAGATCTGGCAATACACTTCACTGTGTTCACATGTAAATGACGAGCATAAAAACCAACATATAAACTGAATTGTTCGTGGTGATTTTCGGATGATTACGGTAAAGTGAAAAATAGCAAAGGATTTCAGAGACACCTTTCATCTTCACGCGCCATGACATTCCATCACAAAGGTACCAATTGGTTGTCTAGGTCAGTGGAGAATTCATCTCGGCTTGACACGATCTTCAGAAAGAGAGCGAACAGCCCGCACTTGAACCTCAACATTCGGTGTTAATACGTCACAAGAATGACTTGGCATATCACATGTTTTTGTTAAGAAAGAAACAAAGAGATTTGGAAAGAAGACTCTCCGATCATTCCACCTTCCTGAAAGACAGTTTGGATAAATTCGACTTTCACAAACAAGATGCATGTCGTAAAAGAAACAAAAGAAAGAAGATGGTGTTTAAGTGTAGCACTTGCAATGAAACCATGTGGAATAAACTACCAGAAATTAAAGCAACAGCACAGGCTAACCTCAAGGAGAGTATGAAGCATAGAAGAAGGACGTGTGAAACGCCAGAGTCGGACTAAGTCTGTCATTCGTTCTGGTGAACATATTTAAAAAATGAACGTTCTCTGCATGCAGACAATTCAGTTAGGTAACCTATGTCAGGCCATAGTTCACTCTTTAGGATTACACTGAAAATCTGCGTATTTCCTTGCAATCAACCGTCAGTGCCAAAACTGAGATCTGCGATTAATTCGTTTATTCAAAATGATAAAAAATTATTTTGTAAAGCTTTATTTGCATAAAAACTCCCTAAAAAGTGTTCTTTTAAGAACAAAATAGAATCTTCGCAATCTAGAAAATGTTGAAATTGGAAAATGTTGAAAACTGGAAAATAATGTGCAGACACCATACTGAACTGTATGTACTTCAGTTGACTTCCAAAACACAATGCTTTGTTAAGTTGAAGGCGACTCAGATGAAACTTGGACTCACTGCGTTAAAAAGTAACTCACAAAAAGTGTCAACTGTTATTTAAAACTTGTTAGTCTTAAAGTTTAGTGGAAATGTGAAATACATTTTTTGCTGGTTAAATCAAAAATATTTGTGGTCTTTGGAAAATGTGAACTTAACTGTAATCACTCTATTTGCGAATATACCTTTTTACCCTTTTTGGCAGTATTACCCATTTAAATGATAAATATTGCACTTGGTCAGAAGAAGATACTGAATAGAATAGACATGAAATATTGTATGGCTCGAGGCAAGATCACCGTTACCCATATATCAATGAAGTTTTCAACATAATTGGTAAAATTACTCCCATAATCATGCTAGCTTCAAATTACCTTAAAAAATTCACCTTGAAAATTATTATGAGGCAAAGGTAGGGTCTAGCTTATCATCATAAAGAAATCATCTTTCGAAACATTTCTCGAGATGGTACAAAGATATGGAGTTGCTCATATCGTCCACATCCTGTAACCTTGCTTCCACAGTATTGTAGAAATAGTACGGTAAATAATAGTGTTATGTCTATTTCACAGGTAAAGAGTTGATGTATTGTGGGAACAAACGGGTTCTGCTGAATTCGTGTAACTATTTGTTTATCAAGTTTGTTTACCTTGATAGAGATTTTAAAGTATAAAGCTTTGGAACTTTTACCTTTTTTTTTAAAATATTATAGATCTATCTATTAGGAACTTGCATCTACTTAAAAATAAAGCTGCCAACCCATAATAAGATCACCATATTTCCAATTTCAAATTTGAAATGGAAATACAGGTTACTTAATGTTATCAATTTATACTTTACTGAATTTTCTAATGATATGAATGTAGCACGGCGGATTTATGGTGATCTGCTGGTGATCTTAGGATCACCAAGAGTCACATATTACACCGGTTACACGTTTGATTTTAGTGTGAATATTTCATCAATGTATCATATCAAATCCTCAGTTAAAGTTGTTTAACCATTTCATACATTTTCCTTATGTTTTAGCAGATTTCCCTGTATCGGTCAATGGTGTTTCTGCTGTATTCACGCAATTCATCATTGCATGGTTTGGGGAACTCTATTACTTGTTTGGTTAAGATATATTTATGACCCTTTCACTTTAACATCAAATCATCTTTATGTGTGGGTGATCTGGTAACACATCACACATCACACATAAGGGTGACCCACTTTAGGTGATCTGCCTTATAAGGGGCCAACTTCCTTTGCATCTTCAGTGAAGCATGAGGGTTGGTTGAGAGAGGATGGCTGCTGTACAGCAAGTTTTAAATCTGTTACCATCTAGTCTGTAAATGCCTCTCAACCACCTTTTAGGGTAGAAACATCACCATAGGTAGGTTTTATAATGTGTTTTGCTCACATTTACCTATTTTTCATTGATTTTACTGTATTTTTCTTAGGTTAAAGTTAGACTTTGGTTCAGCCATGTGCTTTTGATAAACTGCATGGTATTTCTTTGGCTTTAATTGTAAAACTGTTTGAATAACTCCTATTAATTTTGCTTATAAATGTGTTCCTTGGGTTTTTTAGGCTGTTTTCCACCTGGAAAGCCTGGAAAATAGTATTTGCTTCACTCATGGGGGCCAGAGATAGCCCAGTTGTGAGGTAAACTTAGTTTCTTTGCTGTATTTAACCGGTTCGGTTTAAGCCAGTTAAGGGTCAATTTCTCTAGTCAGTTTAACTGTATTACTGTGTCAATGTGCTGTCATGCATGTCATCATGTCAAACATCTGTAATGGGTATTTTAAAGGTTGTGAGTGTTTGGTGTGATAGAATGAATGACTGTGGGTTGATTTATTAGGGTTTTAACCGTTTGAGCATTAAATATGTATTTTTCTCTATTTTAGCTTTTCACCAGGGGTTGGTAATTGGGCTAAATTGGGTTTTAAATTGTGAAAATTGTCATTTTTGTCATTTTGTATTTTCTATTAAATTTACTATATATCAATAAAACGTCAAAATTGTAAAAATGTGGTATTCTGATTATTCTCTGGGTTAGTATCTGGGCTTGGTAAAGGCAAATTCGGCAGTGCTGAGTAGCCGCATCTACTCATATATTACACTTGGAGGTCCCACTGAGATATCAAGCCATGTGGAAAGCCCAGAGAAATATCTAATCAGTAATATCTCTAATTTTTCTAGTTTTGACCATATTTGGTAATTTTAACCGGACTTAGCCTATATTGGCTGAATGGCTATTTTCCAGTTATTCTGGCTTATTTGACTATAAATCTATCAATTTGTGTGGGCCAATTCATTCTTGGCCTCATATAAACCCAGGTTTCGGTTTCTAGCTATAATATCGGTTTTTGGTCATTTTAGACTGTATTTTTTGGTTTTTGGGGTTGGGGTGGTTTCTGAGTGTTCTAACTCAGATCTACATAAACCTGAGAAACCGGAAAACCGACCACAACAGCCTGGAGTCTGAAGTCTACCAGATTGAGAGGGTGGTGATCATCATTAGTCTGTATGTCATGGGTCTGTCTACTGTGCCAGCATGTGTGCCAGCGTGCCAGCATGCCAGGAGTGTGCCAGCATGCCAGAGGGTCATCCCAGAAGTGTCTGAGCTTCCCAGAGGTCCCAGAGGGTCCCAGATGTCCTGAAAGCCAAGACGTTGTGCCACTGTGCCAGATGGCTCAAAACCCACAAGACTGTACTTATGGCATAATTTTTACTTGAAATGATGATATTTGTATTGTTTTACCTCTCATGTGATGGCCTATTGGCTGTGGGTATTGCCATTTAATTGTAAAGTCTGTCAGACTATTCATATAGTCTGGTTAAGATTCGGTTTGATCATGGCAATTACCAAGTTTAGTCATTTGACTCATATTCATATGTACATTCATTAATCACACAGTACCTGATAAGTAAAATCAGTTTAATTTGCTATAGCAATGTAGCTTAGTAATTCTAATCATTTATTGTTACATCTCATTAAACCAGATTTAGACCCTGCATGTAAATTCCTAGTAAGAATTGTGTACTTGATTCATCTGTTTCATATTCGCATTGATTCTATATTATTAGGTATAGCCAAAGGGGTCAGGATGCATGCTGTGTGTGAGAGTGATGGCTAAGTCTTAGAAGCCAGTGGGAATTGCTCGTTTGAATGTGTATGTTTTGTTGTGGTCAGTTACAATCTCTATCCTCCTCACTTTTGCAATAACTTTGCATAAATCCTCAGATTTATTCATGATAAATCCTCATTTTTCATTAAATCCACAAAATTCTTGGATTTCTAGTGCAATCCTCAGATTTCATGAGGATTTCCACAGTGAAATCCATGGATTTTGTGAGCAATCCTCAGATTTAGCAGTGGATTTATTTCGGTTTAATCCTCAAGCAGATCTGAGGGTTTATTCATCTGCTTTGTTTGAGAGTCAGTGTGACGATTAGAGGTTGTCATTTATACAGTCTCCTCTGACTGTCCCACTTTCCTCTCAGAACTGTAATGTAATGTGTTCAATTGAAAGCTGGATCTTTCTGAACACAGATCTAATTCTTAAATTTCTAATTTTTCATCCATTCATCATGAAATCCTTCACGGTTTGGGGTGAAATCCTTGGATTTCCTTGTAAATCCTTGGATAAATCCTCAGATTTCATGGATTTCAATAAATCCATGGATTTATCAGATTTATCTGAGGACCTTAATTTTCTCATCGTCTACCCTTCTATTTGCTAAATTTGAGAGTATTAAATTGTTCAATTGTCTGAATTACATTGGCTTATTTGGTATACTTAGTTGTAAAACTGAATGGAGTCAGATTTGAGATTTGTTTCTTTGCTCTCAGAGGCGGTTCTGTTTCCAATTACATCTAAACTTGTATCTTCATTTTTCTCTCATAAAACTGAAATCTGCAATTTTTAGTGGGTAAATCTATGGATTTCCTGTTAAATCCTTGGGTAAATCCATGGATTTCATGGATTTCATTATAAATCCGCAGATTTATTTGAAATCTTCAAATTATCTGTTATAAATTTAATCATCCATTACTAGTATTTATTGTTGGCTTTTTGGTTTTTTGGTTGATCCAATTGTTAGCAATATTTATTCACTCCTAGATTTATTTGTTGCTTGTCTTGATTTTCATTTTTTCAATCCTATGTCAGATCCTAGAATGGTATTGAGACGGTCATGTCTTTGGGGTACTTTTGTAGGCGTTTTACCTGTAGATCAGATTTGGCCATTTTGATGCCAAGCTGGAATTTATGTAATACATGGAGGTGGAAGGATTGGATTTGGCGACAAAATATTTCATCAAAGAGAATCAATTATTCATAAATTCATTAATTCATAAATCATAATCATTCACTATTTTCTTGGCAATAGTAAAACAGGCATTGTTATACGCTGTAGTTAGGAATATCAGACTAATCACTGTTCCATTTATTGGTTTGAAAACAGTTTCCTAATTGATTTCTTCACTACTTGGCCAAACATGCCATTATGTTTTTCTGCCATATCATCCATCAAAGTTGATGATATCATGGTGCCATTTCATGGGCCATGTACCAATCATCACTTTTCTTAAATTAACCCATTTATTTTTGCCGTTCAATTCGGACATTCTTATGGGTAATTTAAATTCTATCATTGTTTCCATTGTTTGCCATGTAATACAGACGTCCACTTTGGAACATTGATAATTTATACATCAACATTATTCTCATTAAACATCATAATTATTTTTCTTTTTTACTTTGATTTTTGGTCTGGTTAAATCCAGGACTAATATTAAAAAATAATTATTTTCATAAAAAGGTACAAAATTTGTAATCTTTTTACTTCAATACTTTTTATGCTTAGGCATTACATAAATATCTTTGTATATTATCAATATACAAATTTTCAATAATCATATATTTTATTTTTCGGTCCAATTACAATTATCAAAATTACAATATTCTTTTAACTTTTTGGGGGGTACCTTGTACCCATTCCAAAAGTTAATACTCATCCATAAATAAGCTCGCGCTGGAAATTTTATCTGGCAACCAGAAATACTATTTTTATATTTCTACCAACAATTATTTTTTCATACCTTTTTGTACAATTCAGTGTATGAGTCAGTGCATACTTGATAACATACACAACCTTATCATTATTTATGGGAATTATTTATTTTGGGGTACACAACATATTTTTAATGTTTTCTTTGTTAAAAATGTTGACATCATACAATCGGTTTCTGGTTCTTGTTTTGTGGGTGTGAGTCAAATGGGGGTCATGCATGGGGTTTGTTTTTGTGCAGGCCTTTGCCATTCATATACATGTCTGAGGGAAGGGTAGGTGAGCCAGAAGGTTGATTGAATTATTCAACAAACCTGTCTTGTTAGGCAATGAAAGTATATGTAGCATTGGGAGATGTGCCATATAAATCCTGTACTCGGTATTGGTCATCAAACATGTAAGTCACCAACCGTTGCTTATGCAAATTCGAGCTAGTTAAGTTGCAACCATTACGCTAATTATTTCAATTCCGTAAGGTTTGAGTTGTAAAGGGGGCGTAAATGATCTTTTCTGTCTCGCACAGAAGTGGGATAAAAAGTGATCTTAACATCTTAGTATAAGTTGCTTCCTCGACTAGCCTAGTCCATACCGCATGGGCATTTTAACAGCTGACAGTAGGGGGTGCAGTTTTGGGAAGTACCTTGGAATTCTTTAGTTCCATTCAGGGAATGCCAAAAAATAATATCCATCAAATCATAGTATTAGCAATTTTTTGTTACTACCTATTAATATTTTATATGATAGACCTATCCATTCCGGGTAGGGTAGTACCCTTTTGTGGGAATGTCGTATCTTAATTGGTTAGTTAACATATTGTGGCTAATTGTGGCACTGTTCACTTATGTTTTTAATTGTACTTGTCAAGATCAATAGCAATTTATTATTATGTATTTTTGTATGTTCCATAGTTAAGATGACCATGCGCATATTTTATGTGTCACCGGAGGTTGTCTAATCATGTGTTCATATTTCTGTTATCCTGGTAGTGGGTAAGCAACATACTCTGTACTGCACTAGGTAACAAGAATTGGACATTAAACATGTTTAGCATGACATAATGCATAGCTCTTAGCGTTTATGGGGATCACACATATAGTTGTTGTACATATTCACATTTTACCCAATATCCCACTATCGGTGAAATTAATGTGCAATTAACTGTGATCAATACACATATATATTTTTTTTTATTCAATAATTACTTATTTATTTACTTATTTTTAAATTAGTGAAAGATGGTACACATTCATTTGTGAAACTACTTTCACAATATCATAAACAACTCATCTTTTGTGTTGTTGTTTTCATTTTATGGGGTCCATGTACCATTCTGGTTTGTGATACTGCATAGAAATATACAGCACACAAAACTTTTGGGGGGTATGTGTAGCACAGCAGATTTATGGTGATCTGCTGGTGATCTTAGGATCACCAAGAGTCACATATTACACCAGTTACACATTTGATTTTAGTGTGAATATTTCATCAATGTATCATATCAAATCCTCAGTTAAAGTTGTTTAACCATTTCATACATTTTCCTTATGTCTTAGCAGATTTCCCTGTATCGGTCAATGGTGTTTCTGCTGTATTCACGGGGAACTCTATTACTTGTTTGGTTAAGATATATTTATGACCCTTTCACTTTAACATCAAATCATCTTTATGTGTGGGTGATCTGGTAACACATCACACATCACACATAAGGGTGACCCACTTTAGGTGATCTGCCTTATAAGGGGCCAACTTCCTTTGCATCTTCAGTGAAGCATGAGGGTTGGTTGAGAGAGGATGGCTGCTGTACAGCAAGTTTTAAATCTGTTACCATCTAGTCTGTAAATGCCTCTCAACCACCTTTTAGGGTAGAAACATCACCATAGGTAGGTTTTATAATGTGTTTTGCTCACATTTGCCTATTTTTCATTGATTTTACTGTATTTTTCTTAGGTTAAAGTTAGACTTTGGTTCAGCCATGTGCTTTTGATAAACCGCATGGTATTTCTTTGGCTTTAATTGTAAAACCGTTTGAATAACTCCTATTAATTTTGCATATAAATGTGTTCCTTGGGTTTTTAGGCTGTTTTCCACCTGGAAAGCCTGGAAAATAGTATTTGCTTCACTCATGGGGGCCAGAGATAGCCCAGTTGTGAGGTAAACTTAGTTTCTTTGCTGTATTTTAACCGGTTCGGTTTAAGCCAGTTAAGGGTCAATTTCTCTAGTCAGTTTAACTGTATTACTGTGTCAATGTGCTGTCATGCATGTCATCATGTCAAACGTCTGTAATGGGTATTTTAAAGGTTGTGAGTGTTTGGTGTGATAGAATGAATGACTGTGGGTTGATTTATTAGGGTTTTAACCGTTTGAGCATTAAATATGTATTTTCTCTATTTTAGCTTTTCACCAGGGGTTGGTAATTGGGCTAAATTGGGTTTTAAATTGTGAAAATTGTCATTTTTGTCATTTTGTATTTTCTATTAAATTTACTCTATATCAATAAAACGTCAAAATTGTAAAAATGTGGTATTTCTGATTATTCTCTGGGTTAGTATCTGGGCTTGGTAAAGGCAAATTCGGCAGTGCTGAGTAGCCGCATCTACTCATATATTACATGAATATTGTGAATTCACTGGCATCCTATCACTCGCATTTGTAATTAGTTGAACCAGTTACGCATAAAAATCACCGTCAAACCAATCTCATTGATGTGTATGAAGCTACATTTTCATTAATTTCCACCTTAAATACAGTTCAAGCTCAAGAAACAATATTTATTTCAAGGATTAGTAGTTTGGCATTCGCCGAGTTCTCTCCATGTCTCTGTGAATACGGTATAAATTATAATCAACCTTTAATTGAATAGACGAAGAAAATCTACCTCATTATGGGGCTTTTCATAGTTTCAATAGGAGAACATCTGTCAGGAAATTGTATTTAATCATGCCGAACAAACTCTATTGCACATCATATACCCAATTAACGCCAAGTAAAAACAGTAATTTTGACAGCCATGGACTTTCTGCTTTTCATCTCTATTGTTAGATTGGAATAATTTCCTATCACTTAACAGTCATGTTGGTTGAGGAAAGGGAGACAGAAACAAAAAAAAAAAAACATGTTGGGCAAAAGCAGCAAAGAGCTTCTTGTACAGTAGGGGGACGAAGTGTCATCCAACCTACCGTTTAAGATAATGAAAACCAACCTGGGATTTGCACGAAATGTAGTTGTTAATCCATTTGCTTCTGGGAATGAAAAGCGAAAGATAAAAAGAGAAAGAATGGAATAAAATTATTTCACATATGATACGAAATTAAAAATATGTTAGAAATGTTTTTGTCTTCTTTCAAAGTATTTTAATTAAGAAGTACTTAATTCTGCACGATTCTATCACTTTAGATTGGAAATGACCGGTTTTTGACACCATTACGTGTGAGAAAACTGAAGCCGACAAAGCCAAGGTGGAAGTTTGGTGTTAAAATGAAAAGGATATCCCTGTACTAATCCTAAACGCAAATGTTGTATCATAAAATAAACTTGTTTGGAAGGTGAGCCTCTTGGGGTGAAAAACAGCCTGTCGACAAGCACTTATGATGTGTCTGCTAAATCTTCAATAAGCTCAACAAGTTTACTTGTAAATGTGCTTTTGTTAACATAACTTCCCAACACGTTTATAATTTTGATCAACTTAATTCAATTTGTAGACATGTCTGGGCCAAAACTTCAAGGTACACGATTTCCTAACAATGCCCTCGCGTAGTTATGTGTATTTGAAGTTATTCAATAAAGAAACGCATTATGCTTTCATCATTGCAAACATATCATACTCGCCAGAAAATTCGTTCAGATGTCCTCGTATTGCCACAAAAAGTAGTTTACCTTCAAAGGAGGTGAAATTAATACTTGTATGTCATGTCATGTCAGTTTGGTATAAGCACACATGATATGATATGACCCTTCCACAAAGAAGGAATGAACATTTAATAGCTGTAGGGACGTCCCCAGAGTCAGTTAAACTGCACAGACAGAACATCGTATGCGTAACCATACTCGGTATTTTACCATTCCTACAACTTCTGAGAAGGAAGAAAACCACCTGCTTAAGTAATATTCATAGATGACAAGTCTGTACCAGCACTCAGGGCATCAAAATCGCTTGCGAACAATGTCATCTTGTGTTGTGTCTGTTGTTCCTTGTGAGAAAAATATCATTTAACGTAATACACCTAAAAAAACGTTCTTCTCTTCTGTTTCGACTGGAATCGTTTATTTTTCACTGGATTGAAACTATTTTTGTAAGTCTTTTTTAACATTTTGCCCTTCTTGCACCTCATTTTCGGAGGAAGTACATTACTGAAAAGTACAATAAATCGTAATTAACATCGGCACGTTTTGTGAAAATTTGAACTTGAAATGTACAGAAACTGAAACGCTCCACAATGTTTTGTATTTGTTTATTTATTTTCCTATTTATTCTTTGTTGTGTGTTAAAAATCACACATTCGTGTAATAAAATCGCATCCAAAGAGAACACGCAACGGGAAACTTTCAAGTGCGCGCTGCATATGCAGATGGTTAAGTCACCGTGCACGTTTCCCCCGCGTCCTTTCGTGTCAGTTTCCCTCAAATAATCAGAGAATATAAAACTATACACCAAGTAAGGCAATAGAATGGGTTCTACTTTGAAAGGTCTTACTGAGAACAAGAATAAAATTGAAGCAATTTACAATGGAAGAAAATAGCTGCGAACCCCTAGGTTGTTCAGGAGCAGTCAGCATACACAAAACCAACCCATAGGATCAGTGACATATTCAGACTGCTCAGTAGCACAGAAAATTTGGCGGGTTTCAAATTCACGCTCGGTATTTACGAATTACTTGCTGTAATGAACTTGTGATTCACATCAAGTTTGCGAAGTGACTCTGATCAAATTTTCAATTAAAGTTCTATTGAAAATTGTGACGAAGCTATAAAGTGGCTATAACAGGAAACTTTTATCTGGAAGAATAAATCAGCAAAAGGCCGGAGCAAAAGAAGTTTGACTCTAATACTAGAGGTGCTCAATGGTGGTTGGGACTTTGAGTAAATAGCCTCTGGTGAAAATGTAGTTCTTTTTGTTTGCCCAAATTTAGTGTGGGGAAGGCTTTTGAACCAATTGGAGCTCTACTGAGGTCTGTTAAGTTGCAGATTACTGCCCCAAAGGAAAACCTGACGTCAGTGTCAGTACATACTTAGGATTTGTCACATCATTTATCACATCATTGGACCGTAGTTTGTGGCTGAATTACCAAAAGCAGCCATTTAGGAACAACATTTTTAGGTGGATTTAAGCTCATTATATCATTGGATATTTCCAGTTAACTTTTCAACCTAAGTTTCTTGAAGTGGACCATAAGTTGAACTTCAGTATTAATTCACAGGTGCGAGGCATTAAGCTCGGTACAGCACTATCAGCATCGGATTAAATGTGCTTCAAAACTTCGCGAGAGTGGGTCTCTTCTGCAGGTATTCCCGCTACTGGTTAAGGTGAATTTGATACAGGAACTTAGTTTATACTGACTACTATTGCCATGCTGGGTCTGTTTATCATGTGGAGCAAATTATCCGCTTATTAGTGGCTGTCTAATTGATATAAACAGTCTGGGAGGTGATACCCCTAAACTTACTCCAACTTATGTGCACTTCTTATAAACTTTCTGTCTTCACATTACAATAGTAAGAACACTTCTGTGTGGAGGACCTGCAAAAAAGCTCCACAAACGCACACCTGAAGAGCTACATTGACATCAGCATTCCTGGATTTATTTATTCTGCTTCAAGAATTTCAGGTGGAAATTAGCTTCAACGATTTGCTTTTGAGACGAAACTTTTATGAATTAGACTTTCAAAATCCCACCAGTTTCGAGGAGATGATTGTGTACTTGCCAGCATTGGAATATAACAACTTATAAGTCTGATTAGCAGTGTACAAGTATAAGTGTTGTATTACTGAATTACATAACAGATCATAAGTGATTAGTTGAATTCCATCACCAGTGGATAGTGGAAGAAATTGAGAAGTTAACTGGATGGATAGTAGGAATATTGGCGTTAGATAAAAGCAGTGGTACCACGGTGCTCACTCTTCAGGAAGCTATAGCTCCTCACCCAGCAAAACGTGAAGGTTCCCGTCTGCTGCAATGTCTACCTGATTACACCCTACCTACGGGAGTTATCCACATTAAATAGTGGATTTATGATGTTGATACAATATTCTTTGGAATGTTTAAACGGATAAAAGAACAAAGATGAGTCAGTTAGAACATTGGGCCTTGTTAACTTGTGTTCTTATGTTACAGACAGTCCATGCCTCATGGTGGTAAGTTTTGAACTAAAATTCTATTATTTGCTTCGTTTTTCAAAATTTTCAAACTAATCTGTGAAAGAAACGATATTCAGCCATTCGTAAATTCCTTTCGTCTAATAATTTTCAACATATGGAATATCTGATGCGCAATTGTGTTTCTTTGCATCCTATTTATGATATAATCCAAGTAGACGAGCATAATAATTTCCTAATGGTTGCTTTGAGAAATCTGACAATTATTCAGTTGCTGAGCTTGAGGATAAATGGCAAGTGTAAAACATATTTGTCTATGAGTGGACGGAGTTATAAATCTACCATTCCGTTTCGAATCAATGATACAGATAGAGTTTTTCTACATGTGCCACACTGCCTAATCGCATGTGTGGTGGATTTGCCGGACCGACGGACAATCACCAGTAAAACTTGCGTCGGTCCGACAGTTTTCAAATATTGCCGGACCAAATCTCAGAGTGCAAATCTACCTATGAAGCAAAGTATCATTTCACTTTTGACTGTTTCACTTATTTTGTACTTTTGCACTTAAATATTTAATATTTAAATATTAAATAAATTATAGTTGATCTGGGAGAGGGTGGCTCCTTCTCATACTGGTGTGACACAGTTAAGTGATTGGCCTGAGCTGCATGCATAATGTGAAGTGCACCTGAAAGCCCCATAAGGCTACTGCGGTGCGCTATATAAATGTAATAAGTTTAAGTTTAAATATTTTGTCTGGAAGAAATGTTGTCAGTCCGACAAGTTTTAAATTTGGCTGGACCAAATGTCCGATAGGATTTGGAACAAAAGTCGCACACTGGATGGGCTGCTTTTTAATCAATTTTGGGGTGGTTATGGACAATTTTAGTAAATAAGATAAACTAGAAGTTGAGTCCTTTGAATCAAATTCGTAGCAATATTAAAAACACCAGAAAACCTCTCCAATACCAAAAATTGTATTGGAAACAATGCATCATTCATCACAAATGCGATTGGCATATTGGGAACGTTCATTTAGAATGATCTTGTAATCAAACATTCAACATAGAAAAAGACATCTGGTGTAATAGGCAAACCACATTTTACCTGCCAAATTTTACCCACACAACCCACATTTTTTCACCTACGACACTCATTACTGGCGTGCTTTAATTGTCAATGTTCAATTATTTAAAATGTTCACAGTTCACACCAAATAATTCTAATCTTAGATTCATAACATATTGTCAGACACATTCAATGCCTTTTTACTTTAATCCACCACAGATTTTGAACAATAACATTAGAAAATAGAAAAAAAAGAAAAAAAAAATTAATACAGTTAGCATTTGAAAATACAACTATTTAAAAATCTTAAACTCAGACATAATGAAAAAGTCATTTGATGTAAAAATTAACTTGAACATTTTACAATTGTAACAAAAGTTACGTAACACCAAAGGGGTTTAGTTTTGTCTGAAAAAATGTGACTGTTCCCTGGGTATTATTTGATGAAGTATCTTTTGGCTGGTTTGATTCAAAATGAACAAGATAACTTGCGGAGAAGTCTGTTTCTAGACATTGTTTTCGTCCCAATATAGTTTTTGACTGATCATTTACTGACACATGTATATACAAACGCACTCACCATCTGTTTGAGCAATGAGTAATTTGAGTTATTAGTGCTGTTTCTGAAAAAGTTCATAACTCTGATTCATTAATTTCTGTAATTATGTCCATGGTACAGGAGGGATTTACTCTTCGATCTAATAGGCATAGTCATTCAAACTGTGCCACAATTACTGAAACCCTTTACATCAGTTGAACTCTCTTTATCAACTGCATTCTACAAAATGAAGTCATTCTTCTGGAAAAAAAGATTATATTTGGGGGGGGGGGTATGTGAGTTTGGATTTTTTTTACTGGAAGTGACCAATTATAGAAAAAATGAGACCAGTCTGAATAACTTAATGCAACTGAAGATAAAACATCCACGCTGTTTCTCTCAAGGTATCAGTCAAAACCATGTAAAAGAGTTAAAGGACTGATTTACCCTATTTCAGATAACTTTAATAATGTTTCTCTTAGAACCATAGTAAGAAAAATACATTAGCTTCAATCTTATCATTCAAGCAG
>CAXANZ010000033.1:0-31471 GCA_963970385.1 Theonella swinhoei
GGCACTACAGTTCCTCTGTACTCGCAAACAAGTCGATGACATCACTTTCACACTCGGGTTTGGCCTGCTGTTTGTTAGAAGGGGCATCATCTTCATCATCCTGTGACTTGTCCTCTACTTCTGGCATGTTTTCCTGGGGCGGCACTGCCCCAGGTTCAATGACACATTCTGATACAAGGTGTATATTTTGTCTCACGGAAGGTGTGTCTTCTGTGGACTCACCCAGCATGATTCTGCCAATACCCGCAGAAGGGTTAGGTGTGCGGGATCTGTCCTGTACATCGTCTGCATCCCAATCGACGTTCCTTTCCACGTCTCCCACCGTCAGTCTTGGCGTTTCAGTTTTCGATGGTCCACAGTCTACAGTAATTTCTTCTGGGGGTGACCGGGTGGTCTGTGGCTCTTCCCGTGCTGTGCGTGGGACAGGATAAAAGTTTCCCAAGTCTCCCACGGATCGCACTTTGACCTCAGTGAGAGAAGAAGGGACACCTTTCATTGCAACCCATCCCATGCCATTGGTTTGTGGATCGTAAACGAGCATATGTCCTTCATATTTGAGGACCCTGGCCACCCCCTGGTAGTTTCCCTCATGATTGTGTAGCTTCAAACGCACCCCCAGCATTCGAGTGCTAAGATCCACCATTGATCCAGGTGAATAGGCAATCCTCTTTCCAAAAACTCTTGTTCGATTCCGGCCACATGAACATGTCCCATGCAACAGTAGAAGGGCTTTGCATGGCTGCTTTATCTAGACAGTGGGTTATGCGGGCCCGAACTATGTTCATGGGCTGCCTTGGTACAATATCATCCTTTGACAGCCAACATTCTCTCACAGAGGACGGACTTACGCTCCTTCCCATTGCGGTCAGGAATGCCTGCACCAGAGGGCTGACCTGCGGGACCATTCCCTCACCTTCAGTTTCCCAGGAGCGTCCGACGGATGCTTCCGCCATGCGTTGTAAGCAGCAGGCATATGCCTCCATCCATAGATCTTCCTTTTTTCCCTCTTTGTCCAGGGGCAGCCATCGCCTGATCTCCATGTTGCTTGGGGTGGGAGGGCAGGATGTGGCGTGTGTGGCAGAAGACCATTGCCAAGTTGACAGCAAATGACGTGCAAGATGCCTGGTAGCTGTCCCTCTGCCATCCGTGAGTGGGTGGAGTAAAGGCCCTAAGTGGATCATTTCATCACTATAAGAGTTTTGATGATCGCACATCCACGCCATCGGATGTGTGTTTGGGTCTACTTCTGTTTATCCCCCCACAGCTCCTTCCTCTGCAGTGTCGACTTTATGGGGAGCCGTGTCCATGGCCTCGGTAGCCTCTGACCTTTTTGCCATTCTGCTGGTAGGTGTGGCTAAGACGACTGAGCGCACTCTGACCGGGGTGGCTCGTCAAATTGGGCCGATGTCCGTGTCAGACAGCGCACTTGTAACCCCCTGAAAACTTTACTGGCGAGGTGCCTGGTCACTTGATTATAGGACTTGGGGCCCATCAATTTCGGTGTGGGCCCCGGTGACAGAATTCCATCGTAAACTGACCACACCAGGTGCTCCAATGTTTTGCTATCAGGCTTATTCCAGGCAACATCTTCCAGCTTATCTTGGGGGCATGGAGAAGCATTGCTAGTTGATGATGATGGGTGGTGGCATCCTGTGCTGCCACCTCACTTTATTCTGAAATGACGCTCCGCTTCTATCATAAGTTCATAGCAAAGGACAACACGGCCATCATGGTCCGTATCCATGAGGCTGTGGGAAATATGGAAGAATTCTTCCATTATCCACAGGAGTACCTTTGGGTGGTGTCCTTCACACCACACCATACATGCGTTTAATGGGTTGCCGCATATAAATGTGGGCATGATAAAATCCCGTATGTTTTCGTTAATCCACCATCTCAGTCCGGATTCATTTGATGCATTGTAGAGTGCATCAAAACACACACAAAAAACTGCTAAAAATATTTCTGAGGCAATGTTTGAGTGGTTATGGTCGATCGAGCAACTCACTTCGCCTTTTTATACCCTTTGTGGGAACTCCTTGGGTTTTTCCATGACATCATTATTTCATCACCTCACTTCCTGGTGAGGCTCCTCCCATTTTGCATGAGTTGTCCAATCAGCTGCTTTCCCGCCCAAACACACCCCCGTGCATGGGCATAAGTTGCAAAACGTACCACCATTTTCTCATTCTTCATCCAGATTTTGAAGAGGCAACATATTAGATGCTTCAGTAACTCCATAATTGTGATATCTTAGACTACTGTACATCACTCCCTTGCCGCCTTGACCCTCGGTCCACAGTAAGTGTTTTTATATTCTTCACACCATGCTTTCCGCATCCCCACACAGAAAATCCTCAAATAATTCTCCCATTTCAATTCAGATGGCAACGTGGTCATTCAGAGATGCATTGGAAGAGCTAGAGGTTAGGTGTCATTTTGACGAGTCAATGTTGCAAAGTGCCGTAGGTATACGTCTGGGGGATATTCGCTTTGCTGAAATACAGACCACTATTAAAATGCGTGCTATACAATTTAGCACATTTCTTCATTATGTCGAGGATGGGTTGTTTAACCCAGACAAGTTGGCTCCTCATTGCTGTAGCCAAACAATGGCGATACTTCTTGCCCTCATCCCAGACCGGCACATCCAAGACATCAAGAGCATTGGAATTGGCAACATAATTCGCAGGTGTGGAACTCCTTTAGGGGACATATTGTCCATAAGCACGATGATTGAGTCTGTCCGGTCCATTTTAAAAACCGAGGGCGATAAGCATCGCCCCCGATGCAGGGCGTACATGATGCTCATTGGGAACTATGGTGGGCACATGGCCTTCACCACAGAACCTCCATATTGTGTTGCATATGCTGCAAACTACCAGGACAATGATCCTTCCAAGATGACACCCCACGAGACTTTAAATCACCCATATGCCATGGTAACCGATAACATGATGGTGAGAAGGCTGTTGTCCATGCCAAATTGGGATCCATCAGAGAGGAAGCGCACCAAGAGTGGCCATCTTCTAATCCCAAGGGGTGTGCAGTTCAGCCCCAAATTGTTTCCCGAGATAGTCATACCACACAACCATGCAGGTCCACTGGTTGATTCAGCAACATGACAGGATGCCCCACTTCAGACCATTGGGCCTTTCCGAGCTGTGGATACTATCTTCCCAGTTTTCCAGGAGATCTGGAATTGTTCACTGCTGAAGAAGTGGCCAGTTGAAGGAATTGGGAGTTTTGGACCCTCAACCCGTGTTTGAGCACCCGCCGCTTTTTCCACCTCTAGTACCATCGACCCGGGGCAAAGTTGTGTCTGCTGTGCTTGGCATGCCACCTCCAGAAATTAAAGTGGACAGTATAGGGCAGTCTTTAACAACAGACCGGGATGAGGAATCCATCCTTTCTGACAGCTACTCGGATCACCATTCCATCACTGCCAACAGCAGCATCATGTGGGGGAGGCACCTCAGGCATAGTTCGGAACAGAAACCACGGACTACAGAGTGCCAGGATAAAGACAGCTACAGGTCTAGTGACAAGGATCATGATAGGAATCGTGATAGGGAGCATGACAGGTCCAAAAAGGGAGACATCCGGCATGGTTCAGAATGGCCCTGCGAATGCTCTCCATGACGCAAAGACCATGGTGGTGAGCGCAGCAGTACTAACAAGCGTGAACGTTTGCATGGGCATGAGGGTACTTTCGATGACTGCAAAGCAAAGCAGAGGCATGGGGCCAGTGCTAGTCCATCGCGAGGTCGCAGAAGGTTGCACACCCCCAAACGTCGACCTCTGCCACCTCCACCCATGTCACATTCAACACTGTTAGCCACATCTCTTAAGTTACCCTCTGACCCTGTCCCTGCAAGGTTATCTTTCGACTGTAGCCAATGCTCACTTCCTCCCCTGGAATTGGGGGAAGAAGATGCTCGTTCCCTTCCTTCCGTGGGCATGCCCATTCAGGCAGGTGCTCCATCCGTGGCTGGTCCCATACCACTACATTCCATATCAGCCTCCACCCTAAATCTGACAGCAGACCACACCAAGATCATCTTCAACCTGGCGTGTGAAGGGCGGCACTTGAAGGAGTGGGTCACGAGGGAATTCATTAGACTCTCCAGTGAGGAGGTCTTATTCCGTACCCAGGCCCAGTCCACCAGTCATGAGACATTGGCCAGCAGGCGTCTGGACTGGTTTTCTACGTATTACCAAATATTACGATCCAACAGGGAGCCTTTGGACACCCGTGACAAGGCCATGGAAGAAATTATTAGTGCAGTGAGTAAGGCGCATGGTCACGAGCAAACGCGTCTTTATTCAAACATGTACTTGACTATGAGAGAAAGTTGAATGTGTTCCTGGACAAAATGGGGGGCTGGATCCGGAGCAGGAGGAGCAGATATGGACCACGATTTTCCAAATAGCAGGAGAGACTGGAGCACTGCTATGTGCCACCCTCAATGTTCTATTCTGTCTCCTTGATACACTACCTTCATTTCCACCCAATCTGTCATACCAAAGTCAATCACCAGTAATTTGCGGATTTGCACCCGAGGCCTATGCTCAACCTTGGTTGGGGCTTCACAGCCTGAATCTTCCTCACCCTCCATCTTTTGACAGCTGTAGAAAGGCCAAGGACATTTTAAAGGAGGCCATCATCCGCAGTACATGAGGTGGGGCAGTCGCTAAAGCGAGGGTACATCCACCCGCCTCCACCTCCACAGCACCTGCTCAGGTCTCAAAGAATGCCGTGACACTTCCATTGCATGATCTTCCCCCCAGTTCTCCATCTGCAGTACGCTTTCCCTCCAAGCACCAATGCACCAAATCCCCCTCTCCACAACGATTGCAATCCGGCTCCTCCTCAGGGGAGAGTTTGGCAACAGGGCATGGATCAAGGGGAAGTCAATCAATTTCATCGAGTTCATCAGGATTGAGTTCCAGGTCTGGCAGTGGCAGTGAGTCTCGGAGTGGGTCCCCAGCTAGATCCGAAGCCAGTGCAGGTGCGCAATCAGTCCACTTGGTTGCTGCATCGGTCGGAGGTGTTGAGGTCCTTTTTGGGGATGAAGCCAGTGGGGGCGAGCACGATGTTTCATACTCTACTGACGAGGTGGATGTGTCCCAAGGCAGTATACCTCTGCTCGACATTTCTGCTACCGATGACGAGGAAACTCGCAAATGCAAAGCGCGTGAACTTGTGCGCAGAAGTGACACAGACTTCGCAGCGTGGAAAGAGAAGCAAATTAGTGAAGGCATGAAGGGCATAGAAGAGCGGGACAAAATGGTGAATGACTATATGAACGGCAAGAGAAAGCCCAAAAATCCTGACACCCTTGGCCCCCCATTTCCTACATGGAGGAACGTGGGGTGTTTCAGCCTCTGGCTTCTATGACCAATCCTCTGGGGCTATGTCATTTTTACTGCACAGACCCTAACGTGTCTATGCCTGCAGGCCCAAAGCCACTGGCCACTGTGGAGCATGTAAAGAAGCTACTGATCCTTGCCAGCACAAAGTGACGGCCGTATATCATCGTGGTTTTCCAAGGTGGGACTGTTACTCCTTTGGGTTTGTTGCAGGAACTACATATGCAAAGCACGCTTGTCCGTATCCCTATTTACCTGCCTGGAGAAGCCAAGGATGGGCACAGCCCATGCGTGTCGTGTTGTCCATTTTGCACATAGACCGTCCAAAACGATCCGGCCTACCTTAACCATATTGTCTACACGCATTATGACGCGAGTTTCACATGTGGGGCCTGCCTTAGTGCCATAACCTCCTCTGGCCAACAGATGAAGAATCACATTAAGGAATGCTCCGGGTTGGCCCCTCCTCCCACGGCATCGCAGGAAAGTGTGCCTGGTGGGCATTTGCCTAAAAAGAGTGCTCCAGGCTCCAAACACATGCGAGGCAAAAAGAAAGGCAGCCATTCCGAGAAATCCCAACCAGCCGGCCAGGCCTCTCAGGACTCTCAAGCCAGTGATAGGCACGTAACTCGCGCAACCGGCGTGAGCCAGGAAACCACAGCCGAATCAACCAGGCGCCGTACTCGGCATAAGAAGAAGAAGGCAAAGACACACAAGGAGAAGAAATCCAGCAAGTAATCCGACACACACCCTATGGTGTGTAACAGCCTTAAATGTTCACATTTTGTTGGTTCTTTGAATAAACTCATGTTTCGTTTGCTAGTCATTAGACATTGTTGATTTTCACGCAGCAATCCCATGCTCATGTGATGCAAAGGTATAGGAATTATGTTTAAATATTGGAAACAAATGATTAAAATCATGTACAACCTAACCAATCTTAAAACACTTAAAACGTAATAATCCAAAGACAAAACAAAAGTTGTGGTGCAGGGTTGGGGGTCCAAAGCTTAGGGTTCACCCTTCCCCGCATAGAATGATGCTACCCCCTGGTAGCATATGGTCCACTGGTCAGCTCATAGGGTTGGGGTATCGTAAGATGCTTAGAGAGGCTGTGTTCCCCCCATCAAGGGTCTACCAGGGACCAAGTTTGCTTCAGCTATGCAATGACACAAATCCCGGTCCTGGCATCAGCACTCCCATTACATCCTTCCCCCTCCCCTGATGTTTTTGTTCAAAGTGGAAATTGGGGTTTAAGTGGCAAGCTTGGAAGTACACTGGTGGCATTCAGTGAGGTTCATCATCACAGGCACACTTGCCCCTCCTTCCATCCCTTTTATCTTTCATAGCTGTACTTGGGACCACTTCATATAGTGATCATCGTACACCATCCACCTGCCCACATGGACTTAAACTGGTTGAGCATTGGGACAGTTGCTCTTCCACGTTATTTCTCGGCAAGTCAATGTCACACTCCAAAGGAGTAGGTTCCGTTAGGGCAGAACAGGTAGTCAGGTCCACGTTGGTACACTCGTTTTGACACAAGACCATGGATACACCACAAAGGGTGGCCACCTGGAAGAATCCGTTTTGGTGGGGCACCTTCACTCTACCGCTTGAACCCTTAGTCTCATACAAGGATGAGCCATTTGCGACCTGGCATGCTATCTCGTAATCCTCTTCATCCCATCGACTATCTATCTTCCTTTCTCCTTGAAATGGGTTAACCTCCATCCAACACGTGTCTCCCAGTATCAGTTGGACTGTGCTTTTAGATAAATTGAAGTTTCTTGTGGTTTTGTCCCTTCTGTCATTGGACGAGCAGTGGGCCTCGATGCGTCCTTTGTTGAGGCCTCTTCGCACTTCCATAACATAGGCAAGGACTCACCTAAAAAGTGTGCATGCATGCACCATGGGGAAAAGGGTGATTGGTTCAGGTGGTCCTTTGCGGAGGAAATAGTGGGGGAAACATCCTGTTCCTGCCGATTTTGATCCACTGAAGGATCGCGTCAATTTTGACACCGTGTCACCATGCAGTGCACTCTCCTGCAGGTTTAGGGAGAAACACTTCCTTGAACTCCCCATCTTCCCAATGTTATGCGTATCTAAATCCTATCTGAATCATGACCCCTAGGTCACTCGTACAAGGCAGAATGGATTCTACACCTGTAAATACGGTGAAGTAAAGTACACTCATAAATTATCAATATTCTTTCCTATAAAATTTGTGACCCCTAGGTCACTTGCTCAATACCTGGGCGGATAATCATCCATGCCTCAGGGAACAGTGAAGTGAGAAAAATGTGATGCACATCCTCTGATGTGAATGGCTTCAGCTCAGTCTGTACGGAGCGCAAAGGCTCGCTATGTGTAGCACTCTGATTATCCTAGCACCATTGGATGAGCATTAGGTCCGCAGCTTGCCAGGTCTATGAAACCATCCCAGTCCAACTTGCTAACCCTCCTGGTATGAGAGCATATCATTGCTTTGCTATTTTCCCGCAACCACACTTGATGACTTGGGTCACAACCAAGGTGGCACGCCATCCACAAATTGGGCCACTCATGTCGTTTCAGTTGGTGCCCACCCAGGAATGCCAAGAATTGTGACATGTGCCATGCAGAAATATGGTGTGTCGCTGTGGCGGCGATACACTTCCAGAGATGTAAACAAACAACTATAAGTAGTGCACACAGGCACCAACCGAAAGGCATGACGGTCCTGTAGAGGCGGTACTCCTTAGGAAGAACACGGTGCTCCCGGGCCATTCTCAGAGTGTAATGGTGCATCCACACACAGATGAATTATAACAACCCAATCAGTTATATTTGAAGGAAGTAGGCTCTCAATGCGGGCATGCCAGCATGTCAATCCATGTGTGCATGTGTACCTCCTTACCCAATGAGAGTTGGACCATGAATCCCCCCCACAATGTGGCGCCAGGCCCTTTTATAGCCCCGGCACACATGCCATGTGATGTCATGAATGACATCATAGTGTAACGTCACAACGTGAGAACATGACGTAACGATCTGACATAATGTCGTAGCCCCACATCAATACTACCCAAGACAATGGGTCGTTAGGTGTGTTTAACCGAAAAATAAGAAAATTGCATCCCACATGTCACACATATACTTACTTTCAAATCTCTCAACCAGTTCCTATTGCCAAAATTTGTAGAAAGAATAGATAAGTAAAATAAAATCTTGCTACCCTGTAATACCAATTATTTGGCATGTAGTATGCAGTTTATAAGTTCTTCACTAGTCAGCTCTTAAGAAAAGAATGAAAATTAAGTTCTGAAGTTTTGTCCTTATATACTTTGTGATCCCAGTCACCTGGCATGATGTCATAATCACATGACTCACATGAGTGGGTATCATAACTACATATAATATGTTCCTATTGGCTGCTTTTTATTATCCTGTTCTCCTATTGACTTAAAATCATTCTGCTATCTAATTGGCTCCTTGACTATGTCTCTTTCCAGTAACCAATGATTTCTTAGCTGTCTTGCTGTAATTGGTTACCTCTTTCTGGTTGGCTGGACCAAAACAGCACTCATATAATTGGCTGTTCCAGTTCAGCACACCCAATGAGATTCAGCCATGTTACCCCTTTGGCTGCTGAGAACTAGTATACTAGTGCCTCCAGTTGCATACATCAGCTGCTGGGGTGTTGCAGGTACTGCGACTCACTTATCAGCCATTACACAAAGCTGTCTGCTTTGCCATGTTGCATCACGGGAAAGGTGTCCCACTTTTATCCCCTTTAGACATGATAAAAATATAGAGTTGTATGGGTACTGCTCTTTTGTGTTTTAGAATCAAGATGAGAATGATTTTTGAAAAAATTACATTTCAGTTTATTTCAACATATTTCAAGTTCATTCATTCAGTTTGACATCAATTCATTAGTTTCAAATTTATTCATATTCACCTTTGAAGACACATAAAAATGATAAAAATAGAGAGTTGTATGGGTACTGCTCTTTTGCGTTTTAGAATCAAGATGAGAATGATTTTTGAAAAAATTACATTTCAGTTTATTTCAACATATTTCAAGTTCATTCATTCAGTTTGACATCAATTCATTAGTTTCAAATTTATTCATATTCACCTTTGTAGACACATAAAAATGATAAAAATAGAGAGTTGTATGGGTACTGCTCTTTTGCGTTTTAGAATCAAGATGAGAATGATTTTTGAAAAAATTACATTTCAGTTTATTTCAACATATTTCAAGTTCTTTGTTCAGTTTGACATCAATTCATTAGTTTCAAATTTATTCATATTCACCTTTGTAGACACATAAACATGTTAACTGTTTGTGCAAAGTCCAGTCATCTATTACAAAGACCAAGTCTGGTGACCAGATAAGTAAAATTTAAAAAAAAACATGTAAAAATAACTCTAAAAAAATACAAATTTACAAATACCATTCACTCCTTCTGAGCCTTCTCAGCCCCTGCAGCAGATTTCAGATTTTTCCCTAAATTTCAACCATACATCAGTTTTCATTGCATTTGTACTGAAAATTTTTTCACTATCAGTTACCTAAATTCATCAATAGATAATAACCAGGAGTTTATGGAGGTTTTTCAAAAATTACCACCTGACACCTCCAGTCTAACAGTTCTGTTAACTGCAGTCTCCAAATCTGCAGAAAGTTAATTCATTTCAAACTAGTTTTTAACTTAAAATAATACAAATACAAAGTGTTTTTACAATTTTGACTTCAACTTTAATACCAAAAAACAATTCTACATTTTATCCTTTTACAAACATAGTAAATGTAATAAAAATGTACATTTTTTATCTCACAATCGTGTATGTGTGAAGTCAAATAAAGTGGGTTGTACTAAGCAATTTACACAATTTCAAGTTGAAGTTTAATACCACAGAAACAATTTTACATGTTATCATTTTACAAGGATCAAGCTCACAAAGACCTTCAGTTCCCATACCACTGTACATATGTTTTCAACAGACTCTAGGTGGTTGTGGGATTATTAACATTGGAAGAGGTGCTACATTGGTCCAACCCCTACTCTCTTGAGAGGACTACCTACACATGTCATTTAGTGGACAACCTAAAGAACAGAAGGAACTGCAGTAGCAGTCTCCTCACCAACCAGTGAGTTCAGCGTTTATTGGTTGAGGTATTGGTAGAGCACCAATTGCAGATATCTGCAGCATCAACAGCATCAGCAACAGAATTGAGCACAGCTGGTGTGAGAAGCATAGTTTGTCTTCAATTCATGAACTGAAATCTTCCATTGACACCAAGGATAAATAGTACATGTACAAAATAAATGATATGAACATGAATGGACAGCCTCCATATGTATTCAAAAATGGGAAACATGGCCATATCCATGGGGTAAGAACAGAACAAAAATCCTATGCAAAATTAATTGTGTTACTTTGATAAAATGCATAGGACATATGATGGCTGGAAAACTCTTAACATTATGGGTTTTCATCCTTCTAGTAGGAAGTTGCTGAGATCAGCTACAGTTGAGGTTAAAGGAGAAGCATCCCAACATGTAACATTGTTTTGGAAAGATAGGCCATGCTTCACTGAAAAGGAAAAGAGCTTAACAAATAGAATACATGCACTGAAATAATAGATGAATAGAATAGATGCACTTCAATGAGTTAGTCACAATACACATAGTGCCCATGAAAATGAGTTGGAGGAAGATGTGGACTTTTTGGCTGAAAATTCGGGAGATCAGGATAGTCAATACAACTTTGTGATAGATAGATTTATAGTAAATGAGCCAGGCAATGATATTTTAGAAGAGGATGAGCAGCCTATCCTGTTTATGAACTATTCAGTGAGGGGAAGGAGACTTCCTCCTTTTTGATCATTAAAATTGCCAGTGAAAGCAATGGAAGAGCAAAGTATTGAAACAACAAACTTAAAAATATAGAGTTGTATGGGTACTGCTCTTTTGCCTTTTAGAATCAAAATGAGAATGATTTTTGAAAAAATCATTAGTTTCAAATTCATTCATATTCCAACCTTTGTAGACACATAAATATCTGTTTCATGAATTCCCCCTTTTTCGTAACCATTTTATCACTTTAGATAAGTTTTTTCTGCCCAGAAAATATCTCTGGTAGACACATAAGTAGCTGTTTCATAAATTCCCCCTTTTTCATGACCATTTTATCACTTTAGATAAGCATAAACACTGTATTAATTTTAGTAATCAAAAAATTTAGAATTATGAGCCATTGTTACATTTGTTTTCTGCCCAGAAATATCTCTCGTAGACACATAAATATCGGGTTGATACTTTGGATATTTTTCTTGACCATTATTAGCATGTGACATAGGCCTAATTACTGTAGTACTCGATAACAATAGGGGTATATAAGAATGGACAGGGGCACAGTTGCGTTACTCTTCAATACTATGAAGAAAATTCTACAATCATCATGTGCAAGCAAATTATCTACTGCTGCCCACACTGCCTGGGGTACAAAAACTCCACCTTTGTCTCCTGCAGCAAATCTGAATGCAGTGGTATGGAGGAGGCGCAAGTCCCCTTGGGGAGGATTTGCTCCACATGTCAGGACCTCAAAAACAGTCAGGAGAACTAAGTTCCCCTGACTGTTTTGGGGGGGCATTCTAAATTACAAAGTATTGAAAGTAGCACAAAAGAGGGGGGGAAAACTAAGACTAAAGCATTTCTGCAATGAAAGGTAACTACATAAGTTTCATATATGTATGTAATATGCATGTAATTAATTTTGCACATGGTAGAGCTGAAAACAAGGGTAAATACACAAGGCTACTTTGCATACACTACAAATGATGGTAGTTGATTTATCATGGGGTTACAAGTGTTCTCTGGTAGCTTTTTTCAACTTATGTAGCAGAACTTACACTTTCTAGTTTTGGTTAGGTTGTTTTTGTTGGACTTTGGAAGTTGCTCAGGCCAATGTGCATTTCTAATGTCGTTTGGGTGACCAACAGGTTGAATGGGGTTGTGGAACTTCAGTATACTCCAGAAGGGCACCAATGAGCATGTACCTGTATTCATAGTGACTCATGTTATTCTGGTGTCCAAATGCTCTATTCAAAACATGACCATTGAGTATGACCATATTGAATAGATGGACCCACAATTTCTGCCACCATTTGCAACTACAGTGCAGGAAGTTGTAGTAGTTCATCAACTGGTCACTCAGGTCAACACCTCCCTTTGTTTAGTGTATTCAATGATAGCTGCAGGTTTATATATGGGGTTACCTGTACCTCTCTCCAAGTGACCAGTGAATGTTTCAACTGCGTTGTGTAAGGTTGTCATCATGTACACATTTTTAGGCTTGTTTTGACGCCATTTGAAGGCAAGAATAGGTCCTCTATGAAGAGCACATGCTTCACCTGGTTGCAAGACAATTTTTGGTTTTTTAGACTGTAATGCTTGAGGGCCTTGAACACGTGCCCTGCTTGTTCCACATGCCATAGTCTGCCATGAAAATAGTTCTTCTAACAATGCAACAGAAGTGAAGAAATTTTCAAAATACACGCAATGACCTGCATCCAGGACTCTGGCATCGTAACAGAGTGTCATGACTGTTTTTGTTGTAGTATTATGTAGGCCAGGGTTATTTGGGATGATACCTTCATGATAACGTGATCCCCTCCCAGTGTACACTGAAAAATGAATCACATAGCCAGTTGCAGGGTCGCTCACTTGGAAGAGTTTGATATGAAATTTTGCAGGCTTACGGGGATTGTACTCCTGAACCTCAGCCTGCCTTTCCATGGACAGAAAACTTCATCCACTGAGATGTTTTTCCCAGGTTTATAAGCTGTCTTGAAACTTGCTGATATCATGTCGATCATAGGCTGCAATTTGGTGAGGGGATTCTGTCCAGGCCGGCCGAAGGGTGGGTTTAGGGTGTCATCTGCAACATGGAAATTGCTAAGAATACTCTGGAAGTGATCTTGAGACATAAATTTACCAAAAAAAGGGGTGCTTGTGAATGTCTTCCTTGACCAATATTCTTCAAGTTCCAGCTTGTTGACCAGACCCAAAACAATAAGGTGGGCTGCAAATGTCCGCATATCATTGGCAGTAACTGCTTTCCAATTGTTGAGACAAGTGAATTGCTCAAAATATGGGCTATCCATATGGGCTGCAGCATCTTGTCCTAGTTGGGAAAGGCATTTCTTGGCATAAGCATTTGTTTGTGTTGCTAGTTCACCCCAGATAGTGTCCCTCAGCAATGCATCAAAGTAGTCCATAGGCACAGTTCCAGTGACTGTTGTTGCCATTGTTCCTGTGAGGGGAGGGAGGCCATCAGGGTGACCTGTATCTTCACCGTTCTCTAGTAATGTCCAGTCATTATAAAAGTCTTCATCATACTCTGCAGGACTGGGGACAAGCATCATGGGTTTGTCAGGGAAATTTTGGGCAATATGTTGTTCTTGCATGTAAAAATCGTCATCACTGTTGCCATCAGAACTGTTTCCAGAGTCAGAACAGCTGTCAGTGAAATTACCTTGTACTCTTGCAGCAATACCTAAAACTTCTTGGTAATCGTAATCATAATCATAATCATCTGGATCAGATGGCAAAACACGATCATCACTATCAACATCAAGGGACAGTTCCATGACTTCTTCTGTACTATGGCCAGACATTTTTTATAGAATTTTTTACAATTACTTAGAGCTGATTAATTTAAATTGACTAGTTATAACATGTAATTGTTTTCAGTTTCGATAGTTTTGATTGCAAATGGCATTGAGTTATGGGGTGGCCATGTTGGAAATTGGCCTAATCGTCAAATCGGTTGTCTCTCTGGGCAAGATTCACATCCAGATAGAGTGGGTGAAGAGATGCTAAAACAGCTTCAAATCGCATAAACATTTCATCCACTGTGAGAACTGAACTCACATGAAAGATGTGGTTGAAAACAAAACAGGATCCCCCAGTATACAGTGTCTCAGGAGAGAACGAGCCAAAGTGCTCGCTTCGCATTACAATGCATATTGTTCCAGGGCCTCTGCTACCCACTTCGCTTCTAAATTCCAAAATTATACCTGTGCCTTGAAGTCTGTCCAATGTTTGCATCCAACGAGAATGAAAGTGAGCACAAACAACTTGTGGGAATGTAGGAAAAACATCATTTATGCTCTGAGACATTGTGTAAAATTCAAATTGTCAGACTTGATCATGTGACACAAAACAACGGATTTTTCTTTGCCTTTCTGTGACTTTGTTGTGCAATGCAAAAGTTTACCCCACAAACTATTAGCCAGAAAATTTTGCCCTTAACAAATTGAGTGGGGGAGCCACCTCCTAGAGTTGCATTTACATGTTGAAATAATGCAAAAATCACACAGGAACGAGTATACTCGCTTCAGCAGCCAAGGGTATAAACCAGTAGGACTAGTATACTAGTGCTCAGTGCTTGATGGTAGGTAGTAGGGGACAAGGCACAGTGGCTGAAGGGTTATAGTAATATCATGTGACTATGTCACTTCATTCTTCTTTGACATGCACATAGAACAATGTAGCCATGATGTAGAGCACAGGAATGAAACATTATTTTAGACAACCCTAGTGGGTCTGTTCTTTTTAATATATGATGTCAGAAGAAAACAATGTTGCCTGCACCTGTGGATGTACTTTTTATTGGAATTACTTGCTGTTTGTGCTTGTTTCATGGACTTAAACTTTTGAAGTGGTGAGTTGAAACTTAGCATCCATGTTGAAAGATGCTGCCTTTACAATGGGGTTCACACCACAGATTCCATGGACTGCTGACATCTGGACTTTCAAAGTTAGGATCTGGAGTTTCAAAAGTTAGGATCTGGAGTTTCAAAGTACTGATCCAGAGTTGCAAAGTTAGGATCTGGAGGTTCAAAAGTTATGATTTGGAGTTTCAAAGTACTGATCCGGAGTTTCCAAAGTGCAGATCTGGAGTTTCACATCTGCATCCGGAGTTTCCAAAAGTGCGGATCCAGAGTTTTAAATGCCATATGGTGCATCTTAGCTGTTCCTGAGGTAATGTCACTTAGAAGCTGAGTGTACATTGACATTTGTCTGTCATCATGTCTAGAACTCCTTCTCCTGCTTCAAGTGGTGCATCCACTTCAACCACCACCACCACATCAACTTTGATACCATCAGTGCCAATCTACAAGCCAAGTTTTGATTGGAACTCTCCACATCCCTATGACCAGTTCAAACTATTCAAGCAGAAGGTGAATTACCTGCTTGTACATGGTCCATACAAAGACCTGAATGCTGCTATGAAAGTGTTAATATTCTTGAACTGGTTAGGTGATCACTCATATCAGCTTATCAACACAATTGAGTTTCCTCTGACCAAGAGTAAATTGGTTCTCAAGGATGTAATAGAGCAATTTGATCTCTACTTCAAGCCAAGTAAAAGTACATTCCAGTCATGGTATGAACTTGGATCTCTTTATAGCTCACAATTTAAAAATCAAAGTGATTTCTTGAACAAACTAATTGATGTGTCTAATGATTGCAACCTTGACAATCCAAATGAACTTGTGAAGTTCCTGTTCCTTGTTCATAATCAAAATGTTTGTGTACATGTAACCAGTCGAATGTAATGGGCAGGTGACCCTCCATTTGGTGGTCACAAAGGTCCCACATTTAGGGCCGGTGACCTGCCCCTCGAGTAATGTTCAGAATGTCATTTGCTATTTTTTATCTTCAATATATTATTTAGGTGTTTTTGTTCATCTAGGGTAGCGGTTTGCAATGTCAACTGGAGTGTGGTGCATGAGAACTCTCATTGTTCTGCATTGGTTTTCTCCTCAACTGACTCCGGAAAGACATTGATAGACCCTACTCACATCATTCTAAATTACTTTTCTTTATATTCAAATGCCTAATCAGTTGGTTAAAATTCCTGGCATTATTGGGGTGGAAGACCACCTGCACCCCTAATGACCAGTAACCTAGCCGCCCTCAGTATGTGACCCATCCATCCTTGTGGGCAGTATCAATTGTCTCTGTGAGGATGGATGGGGCATCTATTGTAGTGGATTGTCTCTTTTTGACACTTTTGTACTGGGGTTCTTGGGTTTCTTTAGTCTGAGCTAAGTCACTGGCAAGGCAGGACATGTATTTGATGTCTTGCTAAATTCCAATACCTAGGCAAGGGCTGGAGAGCTCAAGACCTGTTCCAGGTAAGTAATGGCTATTTTAACTATCTATAATACCTGTAAATCAGTCGGATTTATTTTATTTGTGCATTATTTGGGTTTCTTGATCTTTTTGTTGTAGAACCGGTTAGATTATTTCAAGTTAAGGTCTTAGATGTTGGATCTATTAATTGTTTGATCTTGTAATTGCTTCTAGGCCAACCGGTTGAATTTTCTATTCAAATATATACATTTTTGAACCATTTAACCTCTTTTATTTGATTGTAGTATGATGGGGAGTCTGGGTGATGTCACTAAAGTCCAGGCTCAGTACAGTTGGGTTGCAAACCCAATTGTACTGAAGTACTCCATCTCCTTCAATGAGGTAATGGATATTCCAGATATTCTTAGTATTTTGTTAGATTGTTGGATAGTTATTGCTTAAATCCTGGAATCTCAGATTTTCATCTATTTTCATGGTTTTAGGAGTGAGTCTGTGAGTGTAAGAGGGTTGTGTTTGGGTTTTGGGTGATTTGAGGTTGTTTCTAGGGTCTTTTATGGGTTTTGGGGTTGGATTTATGAGTGTGGGGCCACTACAAGGTAATTCATGGGTTTTTAGGTATCTTTAGGGGTTTCTTTAGGGGTTTAAGGGGCAGTTTATGCCATTTTAATGATTGAACATGTATTCTATTTGTGATAAATGCAATGACTGTGATGTTACTAATTATTTTTGTTCTGATTTATTGTAGCTTTTTAAACCATTTGAGCATTTATCTCTGCATTAAGTGGGAAGGGTTTTAAGGGGATTAGATCAATAAACTGGAATTATTATGATAAATTCATTATTTTTGTAGTAAATTGATTAATCTAGTGTTTTATAAACCAAATATGAAATTACATTGTCAATTACATCTATTTTTGTTTGTTAAGCTTAATAAATTAATTATAATTGAAATTATATGGTTTTCTAGTACTATTTCAGAGTCCTAGCATCAGTTTAGCAACTCAGTTTATAGTGATTTTACGGTTTTTCCATCATGCAAAGTCCTATGATTTACACATGGAGGTCCCACAATGAGTCTAAACCTTTGCTATGTATTTTGACTTAATACAGTAAACCAGTATTCTAAATTAGGGGTTTTCATGTTTATTTTGGTTTTTGGGGTGGTTATCAGAGTATGCTCACCAAAGATGGAGAAACCTGCTGCATGGCTGCCTATTTGATCCAGAAAACTGCATATCTACACCATTTACTCTGTGCATCACCAAGTCAGGTCTGGAGGGACCAAAAACCAGTGAAGAAACCCAGGAGAAGAGGTACTCCCTCATCTAGATCAAGTTTCCTCCTGAAACTGTGTTGATCTCCAGGACAGACCAAAAGTGTATGCACAGACATTCAATAGTTTTATCAATAGTTCTGAATTAGCCATGCGAATATCAATAATTCATTATTTAGTACATTTATTACGTTTAAATTACAAAATATTATGTTTTATTATGTTTCAGTACATTTAATTTATCCTAATTTATTCAATATTTTGACTTAAGTTAATTGTGCACATTATCATATATATTATTAGTGTTAAGTTATATGGGTCAAATAGTATATTAACATCATTTTGGGCTATGCAGAGTCGCATTTGTAACATCTAAATGGCATATTTATTTTTCCTCCTCACTTTGTCCCTTCTAGCAGTGTGTTTGGTTGTGTTTGGGGTGGGTTTCTAGCAATTTAATGCAGAATGACATAATGTTATTTCGTTCATCCACTATTGAGATGCAATAATCAGTTTTTGGTCTCAGTTATTGTGTTTTATTTTGCTAGATCACCTACAAACCCTGCCTAGTGAATTCCTGGTTCGGGGGGTGGAGTATGACTAAGTAAACCCAGTATTCGAGGATGCTAGCTAAAATTGTGTGAGTTTGGCAGTAAGGTGGCTCCTTACAAGTTGAGAAGATGGGTCAGTTTAGTCATAATCAGCTCCTAGTCACCAGTCAGGTTAGCCTCTGTACTAGTGATGGTGATGCCACTGTATGTTACATTGTCAGTTATCTGATAAAGCCAGTTATCACACTAAAAACTGACTATCTGGAGATAATTAGGTGATTTGACATACTTTGGTATTATCCTGGGTAGGTGTATAAGGGACAGGCCATTAAACACACTACTAGCTGTTATAGATGTGCACTTGGCACAATATGGGTATTTACACAAGGGGTGGGTGAGATAATTTGCCAATTTTGCACTCAGGTCTTCATCTTAAGGTACCATAAAGAGCTTGAAATATGGATGCAAATGCTGAAACCCCATGTCTCTAGCTTAATTAGAAGCTGAGATATTGCATTTTTAAGTTTTAGGTCAGTTACCATGGAAACCATAATGGGTACAATGTATCAGTCACCCTTCATTGCATAATGGTGGTTGTAGGAGAGCCCATTCACTTTGAATGTGTTTTTCCTTAGCAAACCATGTCATTGGGACACTGAACTGATGTATCCATCCATCTGTGGTCTCAATTGTAAGAGGCAGAGTTTTTGATCTAAGATCAAAGAGATCCAGCACAGATGAGTCAGAAAGGTCTTACTGACCTTAAAAGACTGGGTTTCATGGTAAACCACTAGTCCAATAGCCTAGCTGATTGTCTGGGTCATTTTCTCTTAGTAGAAAACATATCTAGACAGTTAGATTTTGAAAATCGGACTAGAATCAATGATTTTATTAATTATTTATTTATTAGGTTTTCTAGGGTTTTTTGCTGGTCTGGTTATTTGCCTGTACTGGTAGTAAACCTAAGAAACTGATTTTTCAGTGTTTGCATTGATTTGTTTGTTTCTAGTCGGATAAACCTTGCCATTTTCCTTTTGTGTTGGTGGAATAGAGGCCATCAATACATGGGACTATCATTTTTCTTTCAAATTGATTTGATTGATGGTATTCAGTGGGATCCTGACTAATTTTGGCATAGGTCTATTTAAGTATTGTACTTATGGTCATTGTGGTCGGGAGAGCATTATCTGTCTGTCTGTCAGGTCAATTGTTCACTCATCTGTATCATCTTTTGTTTCCTTTACATAGATTTGCATTGTCGGATTGGCATGTGTCATTTATGGTCTTATTTGCCATGTTGGTACTTTGTCAGTTTGATTTTTGCAGGCATTTCATCTGTGTGTCTAATAATTGGGTCAGTTTAAGTACTAAACTTAATTGTCAGATGACATCACATCACATTACCAATATTGAACCAAACCATTATTTTTAGGTTGTTTCCATAGCAACTATAATTTTTTGGTTGCCTAGCAACCACATTTTTTAGGTACCACATTAAATTGTTGCCCTGGCAACAAGCAGTTTGTTTCTATGGTTACAATCTCTGCTTGTTGCCCATAGCAACAAGATCTAAGATCTTTCATTCATTCAGCCTGTGGATCATTGTATTTGTTTCCTTAGTTACAGGCAATTTTTCTATATATATATATACATCTCAAATGGCCTGTATTTGGAACAGATCTGTGTTCCTTTGTTTGTTTGCTTATTTACTTATTTGCTTATTTGTTTCATTACATTGGCTATATATATATATAATCTCTCAGACGGTTGCCATGGATAATTCTACTTCCTGTCTGTGGTGAGCTCTGAGAGGGTTCTACTCTATTTTCTATTTGGTAGCCATCTTGGATTCAGTTGTTGCCCCTAGCAACAAGCAATTCCATTTCCTTTTTGCTTTGGGCTTCATCTGTGAGTTCTCCTCTATTTTCTATATACATACAGTTGTTGCCCCTGGCAACAAACAATTCTATTAGATCTGCTTAGTTACCAATCTGTGGTCTCCTCTCCTCTCCTTTCATCTGAGTTGTGTCTGAGATCACAGATGGCCTTTTGTTTCTATTGTTTCTATGTTTCATATAGATTTATACAGTTGTTTGCCAACTGGGATGTCTGAGATCTCTAATTGTCAGTTCTGTTCAGATTGGCTTATTGTCTATCTGAGTCTAATTCTTTATTTCTGTATATACATGGTCCATTTGGGATTGTTTTCAGTTCCAATCTGATCTGTGTATTATTGATAGGTTTAGTTATCCGACAATTTGTGTATTTTACATTTATTGTCTACCGAAAGGGAGACATAGTGAAGCAGCCCATAAAAAAAGACTCCTTTGTGCCCAAAAATGTACCAGGGATGGGGTGGGGTGGGGTGGGGTGGGGTGGGGTGGGGTGGGGTGGGGTGGGGTGGGGTGGGGTGGGGTGGGGTGGGGTGGGGTGGGGTGGTGGGTGGGGTGGGGTGGGGTGGGGTGGGGTGGGGTGGGGTGGGGTGGGGTGGGGTCATGTAGGGGTGGGGTGGGGTGGGTCATGTAGGGGTGGGTGGGGTGGGTCATGAAGGGGTGGGTGGGGTGGGTCATGAAGGAGTGGGTGGGGTGGGTCATGCAGGGGTGGGGTGGGGTGGGTCATGCAGGGGTGGGGTGGGGGTCATGCAGGGGTGGGTTGGGTCATGCAGGGGTGGGGTGGGGGTCATGTAGGGGTGGGATGGGTCATGCAGGGTGGGGTGGGGTGGGTCATGCAGGGTTTGGGTCTGTTAGGTCATGAGGGGTGGGTTGGGGTGGGTGATGCAGGGATGGGGTAGGGTGGGTCATGCAGGGATGGGGTGGGTCATGTAGGGGTGGGGTGGGCTGGGTCATGCAGGGGTGGGGTGGGTGGTCATGCAGGGGTGGGGTGGGGGTCATGCAGGGGTGGGGTGGGTGGTCATGCAGGGGTGGGGTGGGGTGTGGTGATGTAGGGGTGGGTGGGTGTGGAGGGTGATGTAGGGGTGGGGTGGGGTAGGTCATGCAGGGGTGGGGTTGGTGGGTCATGTAGGGGTAGGGTGAGTGATGTAGTGTGGGGTGGTTCATATAGGGGTGGGGTGGAGTGGGTCATGTAGAGGTGCAGTGGGTCATGCAGTTCATGTAGTGGTGGGGTGGGTTAATAACTCAGTTTCAAAAATTCACATGGATATTAGGGGATGGTTAGAGTGGGTAATGTTTCTTAAACCATGGCAAGTGACAGATAAAATTATTGAGTGAATATTTTTCCAAATTACATTCAACCCTCTATGAATGACTCAAACGCAATAAATAATAACTCATAGGGTTTCAAAAATTCACAAATGTATTGGTGGGGTGGGTGTGGTGGGTGATGTAGGGGTGAGGTGGGTCATATAGGGGTGAAGTGGGGTAGGTCATGCAGAGGTGGGTAGGTGGGTCATGTAGGGGTGGGGTGGGTCATGTAGGGTGGGGTGGGTCATATAGGGGTAGGGTGGGACGGTTCATGTATGGGTGGGGTGGGTTATGTAGGGAAGGGTGGGTCATGCAGTGGTGTGGTGGGTCATGTAGGGGTAGGGTGGGTCATGCAGGGGTGAGGTGGGTCATGTAGAGGTGGGGTGGTTCATATAGGGGTGGGGTGGGTCATGTCCGGGTGGGTTGGGGTGGGTCATGTAGGGATAGGGTAGGTCATGCAGGGGGTGGGTCATTTAGGGGTGGGGTGGGTGGGTCACATAGGGGTGGGTGGGTTATGCAGGGGTGGGGTGGGTCATGCAGGGGTTGGGTGGGTCATGTTGGGGTGGGGTGTGTTATGTAGGGTTGGGTGGGTCATGCAAGGGTGGGGTGGGTCATGCATGGGTGGGGTGTGTCATGCAGGGATGGAGTGGGGTCACATCTAAGTGACTGATAAAATTATTCAGTGAATTTCTGGACAATTAACTTTTTAACATTTTATGAATGACTCAAACTCAAGAAATAATAACTCTAGGGATTCAAAAATTCATGAATGGATATGAAGGCATGTGTATGAGTGGGGGAAAGTTTCTTAAGGAATGACAAGTGAAAGATAAAATTATTGAGTGAATTTTTTTTCCAATTCACATTCAACCTTTTACAAATGAGTCAAACTCAAGAAATAATCAATCATAGGGTTTATAAATTCATGAATGGATATGAGGGCATGGGTATGAGTGGGGGGAAGTTTCTTAAGGAATAACAAGTGACAGATAAAATTATAGAGTGAAGTTTTTTTCCAATTTACATTCAACCTTTTACAGATGACAAACTCAAGAAATAATCAATTGTAGGGTTTCAAAATTTCAGAAATCAATATGAGGGGATGTGTATGAGTGAGGGAAAGTTTCTTGAACCATGATAAGCTGTAGGGCTGCATGTCTACCAAAAGGGCCCCCAATAGGGTTGGGGTGGGTCATGCAGGGGTGGGTGTATCATACAGGGGTTGGGTGGGTCATGCAGGGGTGGGGTGGGTCATACAGGGGTGGGGTGGGTCATTAAGGGGTGGGTGGGGTAGGCATGAAAGGATGGGGTGGGGTGGGTCATGTAGAGGTGCAGTGGGTCATGCAGTTCATGTAGGGGTGGGGTGGGTTAATAACTCAGTTTCAAAAATTCACAAATGGATATAAGGGGATGAGTATGAGTGGGGTAATGTTTCTTAAGGAATGACATGTTACAGATAAAATTATTGAGTGAATATTTTTCCAAATTACATTCAACCCTCTATGAATGACTCAAACTCAATAAATAATAACTCATAGGGTTTTGAAAATTTATGAATGGACCTGAGGGGATGTATATGAATGGAGGAAAGTTTTTAATGAATGACTAGTAACAGATGAAATTATTGAGTCAGTTTGCAGGCAGGGGTGGGTGGGTCATGTAGGGTGGGGTGGGGTGGGTCATGTAGGGTGGGGTAGGTCATGTAGGGATGGGGTGTGTCATACAGGGGTGGAGTGGAGTCACATCTAAGTGACAAGTCACAGATAAAATTATTGAGTGAACTTCTTCCAATTCACATTCAACTTTTTACAAATGACCCAAAGTCAAAAAATAGTAACTTGTAGGGTTTGGAAAATTCATCAATGGATATGGCAGGATGTGTATGAGTGGGGGAAAGTTTCTTAAAGAATGACAAGTGACAGATAAAATTATTGAGTGAATTTTTTTTCAATTAACATTCAACCTTTTATGAATGACTCAAACTCAAGAAATAATAACTCATAGGGTTTCAAAAATTCACAAATGGATATGGGGGGATGTGTATGAGTGGAGGAAAGTTTCTTAAGGAATGACAAGTGACAAATAAAATTATTGAGTCAATTAATTTTATATGTCACTCAGCATGACCCACCCCACCCCTACATGACCCACCCCACCCTACAACCCACCCCACCCCTACAACCCACCCACCCCTACAACCCACCCCACCCCTGCAACCCACCCACCCCTACATGACATGAAAAATAAGGGTCCAGGAATGTAAAGGGGGCGGAGCTAAATCATGCCAATGACATCATGTGACATCATTGGCATAATACAGGGGGTGGGGTGGGTGGGGTGGGGTGGGTCATGGAAATTTGACCAGATCATCTGCCGACATCTAGTCCCGTCACACTGACCTTGAATGTTATGAGTGTACACCATGAAGAAGACCACTTTAAGATCTGAATTTTTTACTGTATATGTAGAAAAGGCCACTGCATTTAGTGCTGGTCTCAGTTTAATATAGGAATAGCCAAAATCCTCATTTTATTTGATTTATTTTCAAATTTTCTAGACTGAGTTGCTGGCGTCGTCTGCGTGTCGGCCCGACCCATATCGGCCTGGCCCCGTGTCGGCCCAGCCCCATATTGGCCAAGCCAGCCCCAAAGCACTACAGCCCCACAACTCTCACTTGGTCCACATTTAACCTAATTAGCATAAATTATGATAATTTAGGATTACATACTTTGAATGTGGTTGAAGGTTGAATGTGAATTGGAAAAATATATTCAATCAATAATTTAATCTCTCACTTATCATGGTTCAAGAAACTTTCCCCCACTCATACACATCCCCTCATATCCATTCATGAATTTTCAAAACCCTACGAGTTATTATTTCTTGGGTTTGAGTCATTCGTAAAATGAAAATATGAATTGTAAAAAGAAAATTACTCAATAATTTATCTGTCACTTTTCATGGCTTAGAAAACTTTCCCCCACTCATACCCATGCTCTCATATCCATTTGTGAATTTTTCAAATGCTATTGAGTTATTATTTTTTGAGTTTGAGTCATTTGTAAAAGGTTGAATGCAAATTGGGAAAAAATTGACTCAGTAATTTTATCTTTCACTTGTCATTCCTTAAGAAACTTTTCCCCTATCATACACATCCCCTCATATCCATTTGTGAATTTTCAAAACCCTATGAGTTATTATTTCTTGAGTTTGAGTCATTTGTAAAATGTAAAATATGAATTGTAAAAAAAATCACTCAATAATTTTATCTAAACTCATACACATCCCCTTATATCCATTTGTGAATTTCCCCTTATATCCATTTGTGAATTTTTAAAACCCTATGAGTTATTATTTTTTGAGTTTGAGTCAGTCATAAATGGTTGAATGCAAATTGGGATAAAATTGACTCAATAATTTTATCTCTCACTTGTCATTCCTTAAGAAACTTTCCCCCAGTTCATACACATCCCCTCATATCCATTCATGAATTTTTGAAACCCTACAAGTTGTTATTTCTTGAGTTTGAGTCATTAGTAAATGGTTAAATGTGAATTGTAAAAAAATGCACTCAATAATTTTATCTGTCACTTGTCATGGCTTAGAAAACTTTCCTCACTCATACACAACCCCTCATATCCATTTGGGAATTTTCCAAACCCTATGAGTTTATTATTTCTTTAGTTTGAGTCATTTGTAAATGGTTAAATGTAAATTGGGAAAAATTGACTCAATAATTTTATCTGTCACTTATCATTCCTTAAGAAACTTTCCTCCTATTATACACATCCCCACATATCCATTTGTGAATTTTTGAAACCCTATGAGTTATTATTTCTTGAGTTTGAGTCATTTGTAAAATGTAAAATATGAATTGTAAAAAAAGTCACTCAATAATTTTACCTGTCACTTGTCATGGCTTAGGAATCTTGGCCCAACTCATACACATCCCCTCATATCCATTTGTGAATTTCCCCTCATATCCATTTGTGAATGTTCAAAACCCTGCAAGTTATTTTTTCTCGAGTTTGAGTCATTCATAAAATGTAAGATATGAATTGTAAAATAAATCACTCAATAATTTTATCTGTCACTTGTCATGGCTTAGGAAACTTTCCCTCACTCATACACAGCTCCTCATGTCCATTCATGAATTTTCCAAACCATATGAGTTTATTATTTCTTGAGTTTGAGTCATTTGTAAATGGTTGAATGCAAATTGGGATAAATTTGACTCAATAATTTTATCTTTCACTTGTCATTCCTTAATAAAATTTCCCCCTATTATACACATCCCCGCATATCCATTTGTGAATTTTTGAAACCCTATGAGTTATTATTTCTTGAGTTTGAGTCATTTGTAAAAGTAAAATATGAAAAATCACTCAATACTTTTACCTGTCACTTGTCATGGCTTAGGAATCTTTGCCCAATTCATACAAATCCCCTCATATCCATTTGTGAATTTCCCCTCATATCTTTTGTGAATTTTCAAAACCCTACGAGTTATTTTTTCTTGAGTTTGAGTCATTCATAAAATGTTAAATATGAATTGTAAAAAACAAATCACTCAACAATTTTATCTGTCACTTATCATTCCTGAAATAACTTTTTTCCATTCATACACATCCCCCTGTATCCATTCTTGAGTTTTCAAAACCCTACAAGTTATTATTTCTTAGGTTTGAGTCACTTGTGAAAGATTGAATGTGAATTGCATAAAAATTCACTAAACAATTTTATCTGTCACTTGTGATTCCTTAAATAACTTTCCCCCACTCATACACATCCTCTTGTTTCCATTCGTGAATTTTCAAAACCCTACAATTTATTATTTTTTGAGTTTGAGTCATTTGTAAAAAGTTGAATGTGAATTGGAAACAAATCATGGAATATTTTTATTTGTCACTTGTCATGGCTTAGGAAACTTTCCACCACTCATACACAGCCCCTTATATCCATTTGTGAATTTTCGAAACCCTATGAGTTATTATTTCTTGAGTTTGAGTCATTCATAAATGGTTGAATGTGAATTGGGAAAAAATTGATTCAATAATTTTATCTGTCACTTGTCATGGTTTAAGAAATGTTCCCCCACACATCCCCTTGTTTCCATTCATGACTTTTCAAAACCCTATGAGTTATTATTTTTTGAGTTTGAGTCATTCATAAAAGGTTGAATGTGGATTGCATAAGAATTGACTCAATAATTTATCTGTCACTTGTCATGGTTTAAGAAATTCAATACCCTGCAGATCTGAGTTTGATTTGCTGGATTAGATACCCTGTAGCACCAACAATTTAATATTTTCAATATTTTAATATTTTTATGACCCACCCCATCCTGCCTCTGTATGACCCACCTGACCCCCCCACCCCTTCATGACCCACCCCATCCCTGCATGACCCACTTCACCCCTGCATGACCCACCCCACCCCTTTGTGACCAACCCCACCCTTGTATGACCCACCCCACCCCTGTATGATCCACCCCACCCTGTATGATCCACCCCATCCCTGCATGACCCACCCCACCCATGCATGACCCACCCCACCCCTAATGGGGGCCCCTTTTGGTAGACATGCAGCCCTATGGCTGTTTCATTTATTTTTGGCACATTATGGTCAGTGAGTATACAAAGATACTTTGATAATTTGTTTTTGTAAATATTGCAGAGTTTGTTTTTTCATTAGTTTTGCAAATTTGAATAATCTTTCTGAATTACATCAATGATGTATGTATCTGTTGAAGCAGTTACAATTTTGTGAAATATCTGGATTCTCATTGAGATTTGCTGGGATGTTTCTATTCAGATTGTGTCAGAACTGTTTTCCAGATATAATTCATCATTTTTCTTTTCATTCTTGTTATCTTTGGTTGCAAATAATTGTAAATTTTGAATTTTGCAATATTTTAAGTTTGAACATTATTAATTATTTTTATTATTTTTTGTTCGGAATTTTTCCATTACCGATTTTGTTTCTATTTTTATAGATTTGGTTGATCTGTGATTTCTTGCAACCACAAGACAACCAAATTATTTGGGGGGTGTGCATGTGTGTGTGTTTGGCTTATTTTAAGCACACACATTTTTCTTTATGGGGATTTTTGTGAATTTCATTCTGTTTCATTAAATAAGTTAAGCTCATTGAGGGACATTGGTTCTTGGGGGTTTGACACTTGAAGCTTTTGCCTTATTTTCGATTCAGGCATATTCTTTCTTTTGATAATACTTTAAGCTTTTACGGCTTACATTTTAAGCAAATCTTCTTCTATCTTTTATTTTGGTTTCTAAGCTAGTTTTTTCTTTTTCTTTGGTTTGGTTTTGATTGTGTGTGGTGTGAGTTAATTTTTAGTCAACACATCTTTCATTTATCATCCTTTTTGGGTTTTTTTACTCATCATTAATCATTATTACTAATGGCACAATTCTGGAGGAGTTTTGTTGATGCTTTGGCTCTGCCACAGCGGGCTGAGAGACCAAGGAGAGAGGGTGTCACTCTAAACCGCATGGTAGGTGAGCATCGACTGTCTCGCCATGAGTCGAGTAGGCCAGTTGAGAGTCAGAGTTCCAGAGCTCAACTGGAAAGTCGAGAGGTCATACATTCTGACCTTAACACTGTTCCAGCCAGAGAACCCAGTGCCAGGGTGGCTGAGGTTGACTCGGACAGTGATGTCGAGTTTCAGGATTTGAGGGAGGCTTTGCCAACCAAATCCTTAGCAGACTCCATTGCTGTTACTAGGGTCCCTCAGGCAATTACCCAACAGACTTCACAACTGCCATCATCACCAGATAGATGTTGCATTGAACAACCCAAATCTGGTGAGTCCCCGCAAATACCACAGACTCCCAGTTCAGATGTAGGCGCTAATGCAAATCATATGGCAAACTTGCTGGAGGACATTAAGTACTTTCACAATGCTGCTCTAGGATACCAAGATGCCTATGAAACTCTTCAACAACAACAGGAAGAGTTGCAGTCTAAATTCATGGAGCAGGCCAAACTAGTAAAGGAAGCTTCTGAAACTCTTAAAGCTGTAGAAGCTGAGTCCTCTATGCAACAACAGGAAATTGAAACTCTACAGAACCAATGGGAAGCTGACATTCAGCATGCCATTGGACAAGCCGTGTTAGAGTATTGGGATCAGCTTAGCTTGGCATGAAGCAACTTGCAGCAAAAGGATAGAGAGCATCAGCAATCAATCCAAAGGCTGCAAGATCAGGTGCATGCACTTGAATTATCCTTAGCTGGCCAGGCAACCCTGCCTTCTGTTGCTGCTTCCAGTAGCAGGGCAGGATTACGCCAGGAAGTCTTTAATGTTCTTCCAGGTACGGTTAACCAATGTAGGGGAGGTGCTCAGTATGAGAGCTAGGATCAGGCCTTCTCATTCCACAAGCAGGTCAGGTTTGAGGATAACAACAACAGTCCCAAAATTGGACCTGAAGTGAAATCGGGAGGAGGTAGATCAGCTCTTTCACTGCCTGTTATCCCACCAAGGTTGTCCAATATTTCTGGCATTTCACATGAGCCACGACATTTGTCCACACCCTATCACACTATTTCTAAGGATCGTACATTTGACATTGGTCCTAGTGCACCTTTGATTGACGAATCTAGGCATGCGGCCACGATAGCAGCTGAAGTATCAGCTGCTGTGGCAGCACAAGCATCCAAGGAGTTCTGCAGGATGCGTGAACCTAAGATTACAAAGCTCAGAGGTGGGTATTCCGCCGATGCCGAATTGATGTTCAGGTCCTGGAAATCTGATATCTTGGCAAGCATCAATTATAGGGAGCTCAACAACAAGTCAGCAATCCAATTGATCAAAGAACAAACCTTAGACAATGCATGCCGCAAGGTTGAGTTCCAGCTTGATCTCTGCAGTGGCAACATAACCTATCAGGATTTGTTGCAGCATTTGGGCATCGCCTTTCAAGGTGGCAATGATGAGGCAAATGTATTAGCAGAGTTCTATAGTAGACGACAGTACACAAAGGAGTCAGAGGAATCCTTCGCTGATGAGTTACAACTCTTGGCAAAGAAAGTGATTAGTAAGAAACCTGACTTCCGAGTAAATCTGGACAATACCATGAAACAGCGGTATGCCAGTCAGCTATATGACCACAGCAATACATTGATAGCTAAGGCATTACTGCTGCAAATGCCTACAGTCTCATTTACTCAGTACAGGAATGAGCTGGCTAGAGTTCTTGGAACGCACCACCATCCAAGCAAAGGAGTGTCTACCAAGGCAGTTTCAGTGACACAAGAAGGGACTGAATCTGAGGAGGAGGAGAAAGCTGGTTTGAAGTCTCAGCACAAGTGTGACAAGAAGATCAGCACTCAGTCTTCTCAGATCAAGGATCTTCGAGAAAAGCTGGACGGGGCTATGGCCAAAAACACCCAAATTTGGGAGTGGCTAAACCCCGCAATGCTCCAAACAGCATTTACTAATGCTCTTCAAGCCTCGGGTCAGCATTTCAGAACACATGGTAAGTTCTTTGGGAAAAGGCGTGATCCCATAGTAGCAGCCAGCATAGATGGAACAACAGACCCAGACAAAAGTTGTAACTATTGTAAAGACACGGGTCACAAAAAGGACAATTGTCTTCGCCTGCAGAAGCATAACTCTTTTGTAGCAAGCAGGTCCAGGGAAGGGTTAAACTAAAAGCTCCTTGCTCCATGGGTCAGGGTAGGGGAGCTGTGGTTGACCCATTGATGTCACCAATTCCCGCGAGCAAGTACGAGGACTTGGACCGGACACTTACCAGTGCTGTGAGTTTGGAAATGAAACATAAAGTAATGAAAAGGGCAGTCTCACAGTGTCCTGCTATACCAATGGACTTATTAGGTTGAGAAGTTCCATCATTGCTTGACTCAGGGTCCATGGTGACACTTATATGAGAAGGGTATTTTATTAAACATATCCAGCCCTTACTAAACAAATCTTCCAGCAAGATGGCTGAGGCACATTCTTTGTTTTGGCTATCTGCTGCCAACAATGAGATTATGCTGGTTTCGAAATATTTCGAGGCCAATGTAACTTTATTGGGTTTCCGAATTCCATGGGTGGGATTCCTGGTGGTCAAAGATCTGAACGTACTTCTTGAACCCCAATACAATACCCAATTATGGGAGTTATTGGCTGTAACTTAATCCAGCTTGGGTGTGAGGAGTTTGGGAGGTCTTTTGGGTTTGAGACTTTCGAGGAATTCCGCTGCCCGGAAAGTGTTCATCCAGTAGTGTTTTCCAACTTTGCTCTCATTATCACCAGAGTAAGCTACTGGGTGGTCCTAGTACTTCAGAAGCAATAACACAATTAATGTTAGTTCATCAGGAATTAGTTCCTGTGAGCCTGAAAGGAAGGTCCCTAGTTCTGGTTCAGATAATATCTTGGGCCAGGTATGGGTAGGAATTGACAATGATCCTATCTGTATTCCTGCCAATTCAGTCAGGGTGGTCCAAGGTAAGACCAACAAGATTACCAGATGCCTGACTTGTATGGTAGAAGGTAGGGACGTACACAACTTACCAATGGGGGTTGTGGTTAATTGAGCCATGGTTACCCCCAAGCACTCAAAGAAGGTTCCAGCCATGCTAGCAAACACAAACAGCTATAATGTGTGGATCCACCAGCCATTACTAGCAGCTGACGTTGTTGAGGTGGAATCTTGTCCATGGGACTATCAAACCATCTTGTCCCGTGATGGCAAGAATATTAAAGCTTCCTTCTGTTGAGTACCTCCTCCAGAGGTACAGGAGGATGTCTTTACACATAATGTGATGTCAATGGAAAATCCAGACACGGTTTGTGATAAAGGAACTTCAGGTGAGAAACCAAAGTTTGGACCTCGTCCTGATTTTAGCAGTCCGAATTTAGATTTTGAGAAGGAATCAGGCAGACTTCCTTTC
>CAXANZ010000035.1:0-29941 GCA_963970385.1 Theonella swinhoei
ACTAATTCCTTTTCCTTTAACCACTCCTTCTTCTTTGTAACCTATTTTCTAAAGCTCTTTATGCCTACTTAATTTGTGTTGATACCTCCTTGCTAGTGAAAGGTACCAAAACCGGTTGTTCTGGTACGATTAATTTTATAATAATAATGCCGTCGGGATGCATTCTCAGGTTCTTACGCTATTAGCTGGTTAGAATGCTTCGCAATAATGTAGACAAACAAGTATATATATACTGCCAAACGTTATGATGATTTATGCAGAGTCCTATTACAAGGTTCACTGTTCATCAGTTCCATAACTATGTGAATCCATGTTGGTATATCAGATGAGTGTACGACAATACTGGGTTGATAACTCGAGACACAACTGACTAAGTGCTGCATGTGCACGCCTTATATTGGCATATTGAGAGGATTGTGGGAAGGTGATTGCTTGACTGAACACAGGCGCCCATTGGCTAAGCCCTTGGGCATGCCCAGTGACGCGTTGCACATGCATCTCTTAGGGGCGACGCATGGATACATTACTATTTAGTAATGGATTTCACCGATAATAATAATCAAACTATTTCTAATAGATAGGTCCGTAATTTGGGTACACGGTACCTATCATCCCTCCCTTACCCGGGAAAAGTTTGTACGTAGTATAACAAGTACAAACTTAGAAGTTTGATAGCATTAGGAATAGTTTGATTCCCTTATTTAATTAATTACAGTAACCTGCTTTTACGAGGAACTGTGGACTAATGCGAAGTACAATAACGTAACAAATAAATATATAACTTATTTGATAATTAGTACAAACAATACGGTTTGATAGCATTAAGTTTAAGTAGTGACATGGATGTCAATTTTTCAATAACTTCTCTTCTTCCAGTTCTGTTTGGCGCCAGTAACTGGAATAAACAAAACATATATTAATGGGTGTAAATTTCGAAATTAATGGAATGTCATGCATTAATGTTGAAAAGAAAGGTCAGACGGTTCTACAATGAGACAACTCTGATCTCACTTCTTTTTGGTGGATTCTTATGGTTGCTACATGCGAACACAATCTGAAACTTAATTTTTGAGAGCAAAATTATTTGTTTTACTATGGGGCCATTTTGGCCAGCAACAGGGACATATGCTAATGTCTTCAATCCTGTGCAAAATAGATAGAGTATTAATGTACATCCATTGATTCTTTTTAGGATATGCTAATCCTTTATTAAAAAGTACAAAGATGCGCCTGAAATGAAAAAGAAATCCTGTCATTAATGACAACATACGGATAAATTTGTATACAACAAAATATTTAGTTATTGAACTTAAATGCTAAACCTAATGAATTATAGATGCAAAATGTTTGATAGCAAATTACCGGATGTAATACTTATATATGCTTTGATTTATTTTTTTATTTTTTTAACTGAAAAGGTTATGTTGGATTTAAAGCACCAATTTATACTTTATCACCAAATCCCAGATACGCAAGTGTGCATTAGGTAGTTTTGTTAGTTATTAGTATTATTAATAATTTGTGTGCAAAATATGACACAATACTTACATTAACCATTGAATAATTGGCATGTTCTCAAAAGAACATGTGTGTTTGTAATGCATTATGCATTTAATAGGGGAATGTGTCATTGCTTTTGACGCGTTTGTAACACTTTTGTGAGCAGACCTGAGAATTTTGAGATAGCAATTGACACGTTTTGTCAGCATTAAGGTCTGACAAGTGTCAATTTAGCCTAAATGCAATTAACACCTTTGGCTAATGCCAATTTAATTTGAATTTTTATGTGAATAGCCATTGACTATTTGAAAAGGACAAAGGAAACAGGTACAATACATAATACCCATTGTTATTTGCTAATGCTGCTATTAGCATCCCCAACAACTCCTTCCCTTCTTCTTTGAGATGAAAACCAGGGTTTTTATCTGGAAAAGTAAGAAAATAAAAGCAGTAATAGCAAATAAAAACATTTTGTAAACAAAATACGAAAATATACTGTATAATGTCCCCAAAATCCCATAATTTCCCGTAATGCCATTTTGGCAAACATTTTTTTGTAAGTATTTTATTTTGTACGCAAAGGAATTAGATATTTGAAGCGTTATAGTGCGCTTTTACCCATATTTTGGTTTCCCAAAGGAAACAACAGACAGCACGAGCAATTTAGCTAATGCTGAAAAACAATAATAATCCTAACAAAATGCACCAATTAAGCCCTAAGTGGCAGACTGGGTGTCCTAAAAAGGACATCGTATGTAATTACATTTATGTAATTATGGAGAGAAAAAAAAATTATAACATTTTGTATGCATTGTACACATTGTAAGGCATTATATGCATTGGTTAGGCTAATGCCAATAATTTTTGAGATTTGCATTGGTAAATGTATATATTACGATAAGAGTTTCCCGAATTTTCAGAAAAGTCCCCAAGAAGATGTAACAATATGATTAGAATATCCCGAATATTCGGGAAAATCCACAATATGTAGCCATTTGGCTAAAATATTGGACATTTTGTCCCGAATTTCCGATTTTTCGGAAAATTCGATTGAGTTTGCAGACATTTTGCCTACTATTTCCCACTTTTGAGTTAATTTTACCGAATGTCCCGAGTTTTTGGGAAATTTGATTAAATTTGCCATATTTGGCTAGAATTTCCCGAATTTCGGATTAATCCCAGCAAAATGTAGCTGAACCTTGTAATTATTGGGTATTTTGCTCCGAATTTCCCGAGTTTTCGGAAAATTCGATTGAATTTATAGACATTTTGCCCAACTTTTGGGTTAGATTTAGCGAATATCCCGATTTTTCGGAATAATCCCACAAAAATGCAGTAAAAACCCATAGTTTGCAAAGAAAATACCGAGTATTCGGATTTTCCTGCATTAATGTAACCAAAATAGATTACATAATTAGATACGCTTGATTTTTACAATGTGTATGTAATTTGAAATAACTGAAAATTTGAATGGGGAAAATGTGATAATTAAAAATCACTTAGCTGTAATGTATGTGAGAGATTCCTTGTCCATCCAATATTGAAAATTCCTGCATTCCTTCCATCCTAATAGATCCTGAGAGCACGGGATTCTCCACCATTGAAAGGTACCAAAACCGGTTGTTTCTGGTACGATTAATATTTATAATAATAATGCCGTCGGGATGCATTCTCAGGTTCTTACGCTATTAGCTGGTTAGAATGCTTCGCAATAATGTAGACAAACAAGTATTATATATACTGCCAAACGTTATGATGATTTATTGCAGAGTCCTATTACAAGGTTCACTGTTCATCAGTTCCATAACTATGTGAAATCCATGTTGGTATATCAGATGAGTGTACAAGACAATACTGGGTTGATAACTCGAGACACAACTGACTAAGTGCTGCATGTGCACCGCCTTATATTGGCATATTGAGAGGGATTGTGGGAAGGTGATTGCTTGACTGAACACAGGCGCCCATTGGCTAAGCCCTTGGGCATGCCCAGTGGACGCGTTGCACATGCATCTCTTAGGGGCGACGCATGGATACATTACTATTTAGTAATGGATTTCACCGATAATAATAATCAAACTATTTCTAATAGATAGGTCCGTATTTGGGTACACGGTACCTATCATCCCTCCCTTACCCGGGAAAAGTTTGTACGTAGTATAACAAGTACAAACTTAGAAGTTTGATAGCATTAGGAATAGTTTGATTCCCTTATTTAATTAATTACAGTACCTGCTTTTACGAGGAACTGTGGACTAATGGCGAAGTACAATAACGTAACAAATAAATATATAACTTATTTGATAATTAGTACAAACAATACAGTTTGATAGCATTAAGTTTAAGTAGTGACATGGATGTCAATTTTTCAATAACTTCTCTTCTTCCAGTTCTGTTTGGCACCAGTAACTGGAATGAAACAAAACATATATTAATGGGTGTAAATTTCGAAATTAATGGAATGTCATGCATTAATGTTTGAAAAGAAAGGTCAGACGGTTCTACAATGAGACAACTCTGATCTCACTTCTTTTTGGTGGATTCTTATGGTTGCTACATGCGAACACGATCTGAAACTTAATTTTTGAGAGCAAAATTATTTGTTTTACTATTGGGGCCATTTGGCCAGCAACAGGGGACATATGCTAATGTCTTCAATCCTGTGCAAAAATAGATAGAGTATTAATGGTACATCCGTTGATTCTTTTTAGGATATGCTAATCCTTTATTAAAAAGTACAAAGATGCGCCTGAAATGAAAAAGAAATCCTGTCATTAATGAACAACATACGGATAAATTTGTATACAACAAAATATTAGTTATTGAACTTAAATGCTAAACCGTAATGAATTATAGATGCAAAATGTTTGATAGCAAATTACCGGATGTAATACTTATATATGGCTTTGATTTATTTTTTTATTTTTTTAACTGAAAAGGTTATGTTGATTTAAAGCACCAATTTTATACTTTATCACCAAATCCCAGATACGCAAGTGTGCATTAGGTTAGTTTTGTTAGTTATTAGTATTATTAATAATTTGTGTGCAAAATATGACACAATACTTACATTACCAATTGAATAATTGGCATGTTCTCAAAAGAACATTGTGTTTGTAATGCATTATGCATTTAATAGGGAATGTGTCAATTGCTTTTGACGCGTTTGTAACACTTTTGTGAGCAGACCTGAGAATTTTGAGATAGCAATTGACACGTTTTGTCAGCATTAAGGTCTGACAAGTGTCAATTTAGCCTAAACCGCAATTAACACCTTTGGCTAATGCCAATTTAATTTGAATTTTTATGTGAATAGCCATTGACTATTTGAAAAGGACAAAGAAACAGGTACAATACATAATACCCATTGTTATTTGCTAATGCTGCTATTAGCATCCCCAACAACTCCTTCCCTTCTTCTTTGAGATGAAAACCAGGGGTTTTTATCTGGAAAAGTAAGAAAATAAAAGCAGTAATAGCAAATAAAAACATTTTGTAAACAAAATACGAAAAATATACTGTATAATGTCCCCAAAATCCCAATAATTTCCCGTAATGCCATTTTTGGCAAACATTTTTTTGTAAGTATTTTATTTTGTACCAAAGGAATTAGATATTTGAATGCTTATAGTGCGCTTTTACCCATATTTTGGTTTCCCAAAGGAAACAACAGACAGCACGAGCATTAGCTAATGCTGAAAAACAATAATAATCCTAACAAAATGCACCAATTAAGCCCTAAGTGGCAGACTGGGTGTTCCTAAAAAGACATCGTATTGTAATTACATTTATGTAATTATGGAGAGAAAAAAAATTATAACATTTTGTATGCATTGTACACATTGTACGCATTATATGCATTGGTTATGGCTAATGCCAATAATTTTTGAGATTTGCATTGGTAAATGTATATATTACGATAAGAGTTTCCCGAATTTTCGGAAAAGTCCCCAAGAAGATGTAACAATATGATTAGAATATCCCGAATATTTGGGAAAATCCACAATTAATGTAGCCATTTGGCTAAAATATTGACATTTGTCCCGAATTCCCGATTTTTCGGAAATTCGATTGAGTTTGCAGACATTTTGCCTACTATTTTCCCACTTTTGAGTTAATTTACCGAATGTCCGAGTTTTTGTGAATTTGATTAAATTTGCCAATATTTGGCAAGAATTTCCAGAATTTCGGATTAATCCCAGCAAAATGTAGCTGAACCTTGTAATTATTGGGTATTTGCTCCGAATTTCCGAGTTTTCGGAAATTCGATGAATTTATAGACATTTTGCCCAACTTTTGGGTTAGATTTGCGAATATCCCGATTTTTCGAATAATCCCACAAAAATGCAGTAAAAACCCATAGTTTGCAAAGAAATACCAAGTATTCGGATTTTCCTGCATTAATGTAACCAAAATAGATTACATAATTAGATACGCTTGATTTTACAATGTGTATGTAATTTGAAATAACTGAAAATTGAATGGGGGAAAATGTGATAATAAAAATCACTTAGCTGTAATGTATGTGAGAGATTCCTTTCCATCCAATATTGAAAATTCCTGCATTCCTTCCATCCTAATAGATCCTGAGAGCACGGGATTCTCCCCCATTGAAAGGTACCAAAACCGGTTTTTCTGGTACGATTAATATTTATAATAATAATGCCGTCGGGATGCATTCTCAGGTTCTTACGCTATTAGCTGGTTAGAATGCTTCGCAATAATGTAGACAAACAAGTATATATATACTGCCAAACGTTATGATGATTTATTGCAGAGTCCTATTACAAGGTTCACTGTTCATCAGTTCCATAACTATGTGAAATCCATGTTGGTATATCAGATGAGTGTACAAGACAATACTGGGTTGATAACTCGAGACACAACTGACTAAGTGCTGCATGTGCACCGCCTTATATTGGCATATTGAGAGGAGTGTGGGAAGGTGATTGCTTGACTGAACACAGGCGCCCATTGGCTAAGCCCTTGGGCATGCCCAGTGGACGCGTTGCACATGCATCTCTTAGGGGCGACGCATGGATACATTACTATTTAGTAATGGATTTCACCGATAATAATAATCAAACTATTTCTAATAGATAGGTCCGTAATTTGGGTACACGGTACCTATCACTAGTGCTTTATCTAAAGCTAGTACCTCTGGTCTATTAGATATAATTTATCTTCTTTCCTCAATAGCCTTGTCAACCCTTTTGATGTCATATACTATACCTTTGATTTCTTCTTTGTGTTTCAACAGTTGCTCTTCTCTTTTTGATTCCTCAGCTACTGCTTCTCTTTCTTGTAGATCCTTGTTGATTTCCTTTGCTATCTTATCAAGATCTAAATTCAAAACTTCAAGATCTTTAGTATACTTTTCAGTTACTTTGTCTTTTGTATTCTTATATGTGTCTACAGCTAATTTATAAATAGCATAAGCCTGTAAATCATCTGTTGAATATTCAGTCTTATCTATTTTATATGTTGTTCAACTTTATACAACTCTTGACATATCTTTAATTTCTTTTTATGTTGACTACTAAAGTTCCAATCCAAGTCTCATGAGTTGTATCTAAGTCTTTTATTTGTTGATGATACTTACCATGAAGTGTTTTTTTTCTTTTTATTAAAATCTTTTATGATGTCTTTCTCTTCTGTAGTTAACTTCTCTATTGGTAACCAAGACATAGGTATATTGATTCCTTCTGCTGAATATCTTATGTGAATAGAACATTTGTACTTATTGTCTCTTTGTCAAATAAGTCAATGTCATGTCAAACCAAAATTAAAATTTGAGAACCAACTTCAACTTCAATTCAATTCAACTCCAATTGAGTTCAATTAAAATTTTGACTTGGGATACATACACAGAGATGAGGCCCAGGTTATCCATTGTTTGGTGTTCCTCTGCAGCATCCATCAAGTTTTTTTGAATCCAAACTCAAATAAACTTTACAAAGTTGAAGTCAACTTCAAATTATCTAAGTCCAAGCCTAAAATAAATCTAAGTCCAATCTCATCTAAAAATTTTCTAAGTCCAAACCCAAAATATTTCTAAGTTCAGACCCAACTGAAAAATTTTCTAAGTCCAGACCTATCTAAAATTTTCTAAGTCCAGTCTCATCTGAAATTTCTAAGTCCAGAAAATTCTAAAATTTTTCTAAGTCCAGAAAATCATGAAATTTTCTAAGTCCAGTTCAGTTATAATTTTTCTAAGTTCTATTGATGTAGAAGAATATCCACAATTTTGTTAACTATGTTAACAGTCTACTATGAAATTTTGAGGCTTGATTATTGTTCTCTTTCTTTTCCCATTAGTACCATTTTGTTCATACATTTGTGCTTCTTTAAATCTTCCTCACATTCACATATAGAACCACAATACACTACAACATGAAAGTCATAATCACAGGACACTTACTAGACATAACCAACACACTCTTAATGTTAATTGACCAGTAATAAAGACAATGCCTCAGCAATTACATTTAGCTATCTCGGCACAGTTCAAATACCCACTGAACATATAGACATTTAACATATGAACAGGTAGCAGGTATGAGAACAACATATAATGGATCAACACATAACACACTACATATAGTTAACATCTAACATTTATGTCCCATATCACAAATGTCTCACTATAAATGGTTTGAATATGTATTTTAGCACCTTATACCTTCAAGGTATCTCGGTGGAACCTCCATGTTGCATTACCCTGATGTGTACCAACCATGTAAGCCAGTAATCCTTCAACAAACCCGGGTACCCAACAGTTTACCGATGGGAATCAACTATGTTGATTATGAACCCCAAGGAACTGAAGTGATCCAAGCCTGCCTACAGACTACACTTATAAAAGGTGGCCGCAATGGTTTAGCACTACACCAGAATAACTCATCGAGTTCTGTGGTGAATTCAAACCATAAACCAAAAACCTTTAAGTTTATTACCATTTATTAACAAGACACATTAACAGTTACACTTTAGAACAAAATCAAACACAATACCAAACTTCACAAATATGTACAAGTTCAAATGATTCTCCCTTCTACATCACAGAACTTCACTTGAAACTGAAACTAGTATTCAGAAAACTGTTCCAGGTTCAAAGCCAGTTGAATACCAGTCCAGATACTGGAATACTAGCACCGCAAGAGGCATTTAAACCCAGTCAAGTAATTCCTGAATTAATGCTAGCTCAGTGCCTCAAACGCCTTAGGTTTTGAATTAACCTGGTACCAAATCTATAATTCTCTTTTGAGAAAATAGACTAGCGTGGGTTCCTCTGTCCTGCCAAAAACCAAAGAGGACCAAAGATGGCTGGCCTCCGCTTATGAAGGCTTGGGACCTCCAGGGGCTACCAGGGGGCCGGTTGGGCCTCTTATATAGGGCCATTTAAATCCCCATTAATTTTAAAGCCAAAGCAGTGCTAGGTCATGACCTAGGAGGTTCAAGGCTGTGTCAAGGCTATCGCCAAGGCTTTTAAGCCAATTAAATCAAACACTGTATGGAGTACAGTTCAGTGTGAATTCTGTGGTGTACACTAGTGGTTAATATTGTCTAATTAGGTGATATTATGCATAAGCAACCCTGGCCATATATGGACTATATGGACTCATATACCTTACCCCCACTGCTGCTAGTGCAACAGTGAAAGCTGGGTTTGTCTGTCTACACAGATTTTTGAAAACCTTTAACAAATATTAACAGAATCATTTAATAACTGTTACCACGAAATTCTGCAGCTAAAATTAAGTATATCTACTTAATTTCATCTCAGAATATTAAGTCTAAGTATTTTTAATAAATTTATTTTGTTACATAATGGTGTTCTATATATTGTCAACCATACCACCAGGGATCTGCAGGGGTCAATGTACATCTTTTATCATTTTCCTCTCTGCATTGTACAGACTGCTGCTGCATTGTTTTTGCAAGTAAGATTGCAAAGATACTGCACTTTGCAGGATTAACCCTTATTTAACCCTTTGATGGGCTAGAACCAAATGGCTCTAATTAAATTATGTAATTAAATTCAAGTTGTTGAAACGCCCTTAAATCTTGAAAAATAAACACGGAAAAACGTTCTAACACCAAAATAAACCCTAAACCCATAACGGTTTCATAACACAGTGATGATTTATTAAGCCCATTTTAAAACCCATGGGCAGAGTCAACCGAAGTCCGAAACAGAGAGCACCAGTGGGTCCACAAAATGGTGACTTGTCAACGCAAAACTGTTTAAAAATTGTTATCTTTACTAATATTCTTGAAAAGTCTATAGGTTTGTATGGCAGGCGTGTGTCCTAAGCTATGTAGAGGGAACTGCATGCCATCGGGTACAATTCGTTTCTAAACAAATGACATATCAAATACTCAAACAGATTATCCAACGCACATTATTTTGTAAATTATTTTATTATTCAATTTCAGTTCCCTGAGTTGGGCAGAGAATACGAATTAAATAAATCGTTACATGTAAGGACATGAGAGTACAACCCATTCAACATGGCTGATGATTCTTAGTATCTAAAAGTGTACATTCTTTAGTAAATGAATATGTTGAAAATACGCAGTGCGCTATTCATAAATTTCTTTTAGTTTTACATCTACTATTTGTTTTTTCACCACATGAATAGCCAGTTAAACAAAAACGTGTTTACTATTAACTGTTATCAGTGGCGAATCCAGATTTTCAGTAGGAGGGGGCATAGAGGAGCTCCAACACCCTATCTTTGGCGGGGCGCACCTCGGCCCTTGGATCCGCCAATGGTTATCACCGTACTTCCTTCTGTTTACCTGGCCGTACATGCCGAAGTAAGATGTAGTACTCGAAAGTGCTGATTATTAACTGAACAATCAATGCCTTTTCATACAGTACATAACACAAATCAAAATAATGTATCAAATTTATGTTACCTCATATGTGAATATGTTGACAGCAATGACACTACAGCTTCTTTTTTACAATCAATAATTTTTTAAACGAGTAATGATAACAAACAATAATATCAAACTGGTTAAAAACAGAACAGTAACGAATTTACAAGATTACGAAACAAAGTAAAATTGTTTCAATGTGATGGTTTGTGGATACACAAAGTCAACAACATGGGCAGGTTAGCACTAATTTTTCGTATCACAGTAGCAAGTTACAACAGAACACAATGTGAAGCCAAGACAAAGGTTGCAGAAAGAAAAATCAATTAAAATGGGAAGAAAGATATTTCACCAAAAGTGGTTTTTTCAGACATGTGCAGCATACATTAATTATTTAGAGAATATCTTACTCTCCCCCTATGTAACACCAGTATGATGTAATTGAACACAATTTCTGAGTTGAGGGAATAAAGCGTACGAGCCGAGAACAATGGGAATTCGTACTCAGCTGTTGGAGAGAAGTGTATCAGTTGGGAACAATGGGAATTCCTGTTGACATTTGGTCTTTCGTTATATACGAAAGGCTTATACTTGATGAGGAGGCTAAAGCTCATTTTGCTGGCGCAAAACTTGCATAGTCAAGCTACCACACATCTTGCAGTTAGTCATGTTGAAGAGACAGAGTTTGTGCACATTGGTAACCAGACATGGCATTGTTTCTTAACAATTTCTAGGCCTCTGTGATAGGCTATTGCAAGGCCTATCTAGAACAAGACTCAAAATTAGTTCATGAAATCCACCAGATTTCATGTGAAATCCACAAGATTTCATGTAAATCTACCAAATTCCCTGAGGTCCGCGGGATTTCATGAAAGACCACTAGTCAGGAATGGAAGCCCTATGTTTAAAAGGTGTATCAGTTGAGAATTGTTGACTTCTTGAGTTACTTAAAAGTGTACAAGTTTTGAACAATGATTCGTGCTGAAATATTGAAAAAAAAATTAATAACACAGAGGACATTTCCAGTCGAGCTGTTCATATCAGAGAATACTGGGAAATTCTTTGCTTCATGATCTAGCCACACTGACCAATAGTATCTATTGTACTTCTCAACATGAACTTTGATGAATAGGTTCCCTGTTATGATGACGCCTATTGGCTGGAGAGAATTTCCTACAATTTTCTGATCTGTCCAAGTTTGAAAAATGCTAATATCCATTTCATAGGTGTGAAGGTTGGTACTGTGAAGGTTGATATGGTGCCAGCGTCTGGTGGAGTTTTCTCGTTCTTTAAAATTTCTTGTAACAGATTGAACACCAAATCATTATGTGGCGCATACATGTTTGCCCCGCCTGACTTGGCCTTAACATACACTTCATCGCCAGTGTTCAACTGATAGTTCGCCTCACAGCTCGAAGTTTCATGATCTATAAATTTTAAGGTGACTGTAACTTATGAGCATATCCACATCACGTTATGCTTCATAAAATATTTATTAATGCTGACACAGTGGTTTATAAGGTGATTTAATTTTTTTATCATGTAAATTCAGTGATGAGGTTTAACTAATTTTGCATGACTAAAATGTAACATCACCCATTTCCATATTTTTAATTTGATCAATTTTGTTATTAAGACAAAATAAGAAATAAATTGGAAATTAAGGAAAATGTTACGCTAATGACATTCCAAGAACTATAGACCTATCTACTGCTTGAATATGTTTTTCGGTCGTTTAAGATCGGGTTTCGTATTTTGAGCTTTTTTGATCCGATTAAATGAACGAAAACACCTTACGCATAATTTCGATTAACATTGTAATTAAATTTCTTGTAAAAGAGAAACGGAAACGGAAGAATAAATTTGAAGTGGAAGACTCATAAACCGTATTGCAAAGGTAGTGCTACAATCAGCACCTCTTAATTCAACTACTGGTAATTCAACTTTCGTCCAAAAACCATTGCGTACTTTTGGTTGAACTAAGTAGTGCTGACTGTCCTGAATTGTCTGTTTCGTTTTGTCTTACTTCTTATTGAGTGAGCCTGGCACAGCTGGACTTCTCCGCTTCCATCGGCCGGGTTCACATACACACCCACCCGTGAATAGGTTGCAGATGAGAAGTGGGTGACCGATAAGGAGTACACACCGGCAACTTTCGTCGTGAACTTTCCTAAAAATATATTTATGAAAGAAGTGATCTAATAATGGAGGCTTGTCCTATTCGGTAGTCAGGCTATTTAGGCTTATGCAGTGAGATTTATCTATTGTAATTAATCTACTATAAAGAATCAGATACAATATAGTGGTTGAGCAAAATAAGGTTTGTTACAACCTTTCTGCTTATTATACTCATTTGATAAAATAACTTAAGTATTGGTCATGACTACCTGATATTAAAGACAGTGTCTCATTTCCTACATATATTCCTTACAATATATACTATAACCAAACTGTCTGGCTATTAGCCTAATTAGCGAACAACTGAATAAGAAAAACCCTAACATCAGCTCAGGGAATAGTATTAAATTTAATTTGTTGTGTAATCCTTACAAGCTGTGTTCCTAATTGTTGCTTTTGACAACCAACCAGTATTTGCAACTGTCATAGCTAACTATTTTTGTACTGTTTTCTAATACATACATTAACAATTTATTGACCCTCAACTCTACTTGGTAAATTAAACCTCTAGAGTAAACAAATATTTCATAATTTGATATGGTTATCAAAAGATGTGATACGCATACAATGTTACTACATACTAACAATCTTACTTTGTGTTTTCATACTCAATTAGTCTTTGTAAACACGATCACAAGTGCTGATATTAAGAGTACTAAGCAGCTCAAAGAACATTTACAATTGTTACACCACATAGTCATTCTTTTCTTGCAACTAGATAGTTGCAACCGGTATCATATCAGAGAATTCTAGGAAATCATATGTGGCCGATCTGGCCAATGACGTGCACTGTAACTTTCCGCCTGAAGCCTTGACGAATACAATTTCCAGTTATGAAGCCGCCTATTGGCTGGAACGATTTTCTACAATTTTCTGATCTGGTTTAATTATCCTGTTAAAACAACAATGTTTTTCAGTTGAAGGCACACTTCCAACTTGCAATAGAAAGTCATACACAATTTGACCTTGGAATTACCTTGACCTTCAGGTGACCTTGATCTGGTTTATGACCTTGACCTTGAACTTGTAAACCAAGTTCATATCAGAGAATTCTAGGAAATTGTATCTTGCCGATCTGGCAATGACGTCCACTGTAACTTTCCACCAGAAGCCTTGATGAAAAGTTTTCGGTTATGAGGCGCCTTTTGGCTGGAACGAATTTCCCACAATTTTCTGATCTGAAACTGATCTCCAGGTAGCCAAATAAGCATTTCCAATGTGTGACCTAGACCCTGATACTAGAACTTGACTCATTCAAAAGTTATAGCCCGAACTGACGGACAGACACATAGACAGAAACACAAGCAGACATTACGAAAACACTGCCTGCCTGTGTACACAGGAGGTAATAACAACAGCTGCGAACACCACTTTTACCTGACCCATCAGCGTGACTTCAGGTGAACCTTGCCTATTAGAAACCCATCGTTGCGGGCCCCGAATGACCCTTACACAATCATAATTAATTTAGTTTAAGCACAAATTTGGCAAGTGCTATGCTTTTGTCATGAATATTCATAAGTCAGCGTATTGACACTGTTCGACTGTCAACTAAATTGGTCAGCTGGAGCCTTATGCAAAATACAAAATGTACAGTTATGGATTTGATGACGGTTGTGCGTAGCATTGTGTCGCTTTTACTTTGGAATCAACAACACAATATTTTATGTTCTGAATCAATACTCGTGTCTTTAACTATTTGTAAGATTAATTAAATATAGATGACAAGCTCTTGACTACAATATTTATAAAAGGAATAATTGTGTCTGCAATGAATCATTACAATAGAACCTACAATGGGCATTTGTTTGTGACTTTTATTGTCATGGAATCTTACCTTTTCCCGATCTAGTTGGCTCTTTATTTTCAACACAATAAATCCACGATAATGAGGATGGATTCACATGGTATTGATTTACACAGCTAGATCCTCATTATCCCCATGCGAATCCATAAAAATTCCTCATGAATCCACCCAAAACTTATATCTTTGTAGATTAAGTCTTCCTCTTTCCAACCATGCAAAATTTGTGAGGATACATGTGGATTCCCAATGGATTCACATGGAATCCTCAAAATGTGTCAAATTATATATATTGTGTACATTCACAGACACATAATTGATAATTAATTGGTGGGTGTAGGTTTGGGTGAAGTGAGCGGGTGTAGTGAGCGGGTATAGCAATTAGGTGTAGTGGATGACTCTATAAAAGCCACGTGGGACCAACATGGAACGCTCACAGAACCTTGGTAACCTCATAGACCCCTTGTGATACCCTCGTGGAACCTGAATAACCCTTGTAGAACCATCATGGAACCAATGTGGAACTTCAGTAACCATAGAGGACCCCTTACAGACCCCTCATGGAACCCTTGCAGAACCTCAATAGCCATGCCAGCCCCGTCACAGAGCTGTCATGGAAACTCAACCGTGGCAGACCCCATGCAGAACCTTAATAACCATAGCAGACCATCACAAAACCAATGCAGATCCCTGTCAGAACCTCAATAAACATCCCAGGACCTTAATAACCCATATCAAAATCATCACAAACCTCAATAACTAGCACAGATCCCTCAGAGGGTCTATTGTGGACCTGTCATGGAACCCCAGCAACTCTTGCAGAACCATCATGGAACCAAAATAACCATAGCAGTTCCGTCTCAGAACCTCAATAGCCCTTGTGGAACCTCACAAACTCTTTTGATAGGGGTTGGTGGTTACCCGCACAAAAATTCCCAAAATTATTATAAAAATATATACAAAAATGGACAGATAAATATGTACCCACCTGTGGTAACATCGTAGCTGTTCTGCAGGTTTGACAGAACCTTGTTGTACAGGACAATGTTATCCAGGGGGAAAACTGTGGTGTCATCTCCATCTGTCAGCAAACCCACAGTAAAGGCATCTACATCACCTATAATTATATAGACACCAAGCTAAAATGAATTTTCCGATAATATCTGAACTGTGAACTTCTATCGAGGTAAACAAGGTAAACAAAGAAAATGTGTGGATAAGTTGCTGTTTAAGTACACATTCTTCTGTTTAATTGGCAGTACAAGCCAGATTAGAAATAACATTTAGAAATATCATTTTACTTCAATTTTAATTCAAATGTCTGTCCATACCTGCCTAACCCAAGCAAATATTATGATTAGTCGCGTAACACGAGGCGGAATTAAAGGCAGAATTCAAAGCAAACTAAATAACATAATCAGTTATTATCAGTGGACATTTTAGATTTTTGAAAAAATATGACATTGTCCTGAAATGATGTGACAAATGAAGAGTTCGTTCAGTTTGAATTGTGCTCAACCGCTCTGTTGAAAATGTTTATTTGAAATATATGCATAAAATGTCGTTAGAATTCTCATAGTGAAACTAATAAGGCAGGTATGACTAGACAAGCTAAGCCTCAGATCATACTGCAATATTCTGCTTTGAGTCACAGTCAAACTAAGTTTTAATCTAAGTCTCCAATAGAGGATTTTCAAAATGAAATCCTGACAGCTTGGTATAAAATGAATGTAGAAGTGATTCCTATTTCTGAATCAATGAATTCAGAAATAAGGACCACTTCATATCACATTTCGCGTATGTGGTTCTTGTATCTGAATTTATGAATTCAGAGATAAGGATCATTTCAACATATGGGTTTTTATCCCAGGCTGACAGACTGGCGAGCTACCAGGATTTCATTTCGAAAAACCCCCAATATCTCGCTTTTTGTGCCAGTATGTAGATCACATATAAAAAAAACCCCAATATCTCGCTTTTTGTGCCAGTATGTAGATCACATGTACATACATGTACACATTTTAACTCTCACTGCGATGCTTTGATGAATAGGTTGCAGTTATGATGACGTCTGTTGGCTAGAAACAATTTAACACAAAAAGCCTTAGACACCTACCGTAAGGGCTTTTATTCACATTACAATGTACATCGCATTGCCATGACGACCACTCCCAATTCTGACTAAAACAACTCGCACAGTTGACTGGCTGGTTGCCATGGGTACCAGTTACCAAGGAGATGACTACAGTGCAAAATAAGTATATGTAGATATGATGCATTTTCAAGCCTAATATATTACAATCCTTGTTAGAGAGCCGTTTGTTGTCTAAAGGGTAGAGGCAGGTCCACAATGAATTATTAATTATGTGTATCGACCATACTTAGGAATGTGAGGTAAAGTGATCAGGGTAGTCCGTGTTTCTCGCTTCTTTCTGAAGTAACTCGCTTCTGACAGGACACACAACTAATCACAACCAATTCACTTCACTTATGAGAAGTGCAGAACAGATACACTATTATACCAAGCTGTAAATTTTAGCAATGGATCAGATCTAGTTTTATGAGCTATCAAAGGATCAAAACTAGCAGAATAGTCCCCAGGAAATAGTGCCACCAAATGAGGATAAAAATTTTAAAATGACCTTGAATTACATATTGTTAAGCCACACCTGATTTTTCAAGCTGAAAACAGTTGAATGGTCACACTTGAATTAATTTTTACACCACTGGTAATTTACTCATTTTATTTTTGTTTATATACTTGTTTACTCTTTACACGAAGGCACTTGGATCTCAGGCCCGCTGATGGACTTGAGCCTTATCGCTGTATGTAATTATGCCATCTTCAGCCAGGTCTAGGAACTGTTGTATTTAGCCAAGATTTCAGTTAGCATTACATTTTCAATTTTTTTATTTTTGAACTAGTCACACTCCCTCCTACGGGGGCGGGAATTCCCGTTTGTGAAGCTATTGAAATGTTCATCGGTTAAAGGGGAATCCCCGGTTAGGCGCGTGGCTAACCTGTTCCCTCTATAAATATAAATATATTGAATCCAATGATGTGAATAAAATTAAGTAAATAGCTCGTACTATTATGTGTCTATAACAAACTTTTTGAAAATAGCAGTGTTCAATTTATAAAACTGAATCAACAGATCACAACTGGTGCATAGAGGAATTCAATGACTATAAATTCAGTTCCAGTGTTTAAGGCTAAACTAACTTTACCAAGACTATGTTTTTGATTTACATTTACACTAACTATTGTATAGTGTTCTTGTTCTTGTAAGAATAAACATCATAGCAAACCACTTACACTTAATTTTGATTAAATTTTTAAAATAATAAAACAGGTTGAATTTTAAGTTGTTCTATTCAATATATGAATGATCTATCTTTTGTGTATGCAGCCAGTATGCTTCATTCTGGGATATGATGTTTCTGTTCCTATTCATTACATACATAATGTATGGATTCAATGTTTATCCATGGTGTTAACTGAGAATTACGAATCTTTGATGCGTCTTTATGAAAAACACATGTAGACTGACAAAGCATGATCATCCAGTAGAGAATAACAATGCCTGGTAAGGGTCATCCCTTGGCCAATATCAACGGATTTTTATATGGATACTGTAATCCATCCAACATCCACCATATTTTCGGAAACCCGGCAGATTTTTTTATTTACTAGTCCATTAGATATAGTCTTGAATGGTCAATATCAGGTTACTTTGTTAAAATTTTCCCTGATTTTATGATAGGTTAACTTATGTAACCTGGGCCTAATCACATAATCTGGACCAGATTACCTTAGATAAGCTTCTGGGCCTTAGGGAATTTAAATAAAACAAATAAGTGAACAAATTCAAAAAAGGAAATTTAAAATACATTTTTTAAATGTTTTAGTTTGTGATAAGATTATTACTTACACAGATTATGCTTTTCCTGGTAATACGCACAGGATTTTCATACCCTAGGTATGAAGAACCTGGGTTGTATGAATTTCCTCTTACACCATGGTCAGATGCATGGCTTAACCAGTTCCCGACCGATCACTAAAATTAAGCAATCATGGTCAGGGTCAGTACATAAATTAGTGACCGTCCAGTGGAAAGGGAAGTGGAAGATTGTAATCCATGGTAAATCAAGTTTGTCCGAAATCCAAAAAAAAAAAACGGTGGATACAGAAAATGGTTGTCCGCCGGTCTCAGATAAGAGACTGTGACGGTTGCCACAAAAACAGACTTCAGCAAGTCAAGGGCAATTCTAGTTTGTTTTCGTTGACAGTGTCAACATAAATTGTAGTTAGTAATCAGACATACGTAAGACACTACAGCAATAAGATCTCAGGAGCAATTTGCCAAACGGGTCAAATAAATAAATCAGATTGGCATACCAAAGGACTTTGCATCAGTTAAAACAAATAAATTGGTGCTTAGCTCAGAGCCAGAAAACACATTCATTTCAACCTTGCCCTACATTGCCCTAAAAGGAGCATAGGCTGGACTTCATGCTTGATTTCTACTATGACTCATTAATATTCAAACAGTTGTAAATTGTTATGAATGGGCATACTTCCTTATAAGGTATTATGCAATGCTGCTCTCTGTGTTTACCATATTTTCCTCCTCAAGGTGGCCCTGTCAAAAGTTTTTGACCCAGATATTGAAATCGAGGGGGAATCTGGAGCCGATTAAAGAAAAGTAAATCAGTCCATAAAAATGTTCACTAGTGCTGAATTATTAAAATTAACGTGTCGGCTTAGAACGGTGGGAATTATTTCTCCCGAAATAGTCAGTGGGATTAAATGGACAGTTCTGATTAAAATATATTTAACTCGTCTAGTTTTTCACAGACTGAAACAAAAGTACAAAATTACAAAATATCTACTGATCACATGGAAATATTTACATCTAACAAATTAAGGAAGACCCTACTGTCTTAACATAGTCTTGAAATTGATGTCGTGAATTGAAGGACACTGTTCATTCTTTCTTCTTTTATTTTCTTCTTCGGGTAATCTCCGTCTACGATCCTCTACAAGTTAATCTAACAACCGTGTGATGGTCTGGTGTAGTCCTAGCGGGATGCAGGTTCGGTATTTATACCCATGTGCAGCGACTGCGGTTGCTGGGGCAACTACGACTGCGGACATTTTGCCTACATAGTAGAGTTAATATGTACACCGTTTTCTCCTTTTACATTCAGGAATGACTCAACCCTTTTGGTAACATGGTTGCTCGACTTCTGCAAACTTTTACAGTAATGTAGTTACATTTTTTTATTAAAGTACGAACAAATATTTATTCATCGTAAATAAAATAAGAGACACTGTGTTGAATTAAATCTTTATTGATATACCATTAGATGGAGACAGTCTGTCAGCATTTGAAATTTGGATTTGAATTTGCAAAAAAATCTAATTTGGAAACAAAATATTGTTTTGTCTGTAATGAAATGCAAGTCCACGGGTTCTTTAGTAGCTACATTTTTAGGAACAAATAACTTAAGACATCCTCATAATTCCATAGTTTATTTTGGTAGCTCCTTCCTGCTCAATATCCAAACAGTTAATGGCATCTGAATAAGATATTACTTCTCAATTTATCCATGTGAGTATCCAAGGATCAAAGACATGCAATGCAACAGACAAGTTTAAACAATTACTTGATCATTAGATTGTTAAATATTATAATAGTAACCATGTTACTTTGATCCTTAAAACACAAGTCACAACAAGCAAACATTTTAGATCATAACAATTAATCATTTCACTTTTGCTTTGGTAAAGGTAAGATCTCAGATAATAATAATTTTAAAATGATACTCTTTAAAGATTCAGATGGACTAAAGATCAATCTGTTTACTTTGGGATTCATTTGCAACTGTGCTATTGCTCAAAATGCCCAGTTTCCTGTGATGTCCTCTAACATCAGCACCATTTGCTACAAGCAGGTCAAGGATAACTGTAGTGTCACTCCTGTGCAACTTGTCATATCCTCACTTTCCTGTGTGGATGTAGGAATAGGTAGGCCTAGATTCATTCTGGGGAAATAATTTTCCTAATATCTTACTAACACTAGGCTCTGTGCCTCCCTACAAGGTTTGAAATGATTGAAAAATTTGTTCCAATACAAAATCTTTAAAGAGTGAAAAACAATTCAGCAGAGTGTCTCCAAATTACAAAATAGTAAATTTCACATATTTAATGTTAAAGCACATTCTGATTAATACCGTTTTCATCAATAACCCATGACATACTAAGTCACTGCCAATACAACCAGTAGGCATGAGTACATGATACTTCAAAGTTATTCATCCCTTTTATAAGCATTGTATGTACACAATCATCCCTGGATCCCCACAGTCTTATGACCAAGATCTGGCTCCTGCAAAGATCTTATGACACCCCTCTGGTATGCATCATGTTTAGGTTCTCTGGACTATGAGCACATATTAAACTTTAATCAAATTCTATCATTATCATACACACCATAAGATATGTAAAATAACTTTTAATTAATTGAAGTATTTATACAACATGTTTTAGTTTAAAAAAGGGTTATACAAATCATTAAAAAGGTAAAATGAGATACAAAAGAAATATCATAAATTTGTAATCAAATATCAAAACCTTAAGTCAGAAATGGGTCAAATACCAGTTTGTGCACTCCCTTGAAATTGAGTATCATACTATTTAATTTTAACCCTTGGCCTTCTTAGCAACCACATATTTTAAAGATATATAACAGTATGGAGCCCTGAATGTTTGATGTTACCATATGGCAGAAATTATGTAATGCTAATAAATTGCTGTCATTGCTTACATTATTAAAATAACATAGTTGCTTTGACCAATAGATAATCCCATTTCTGTGTGAAGGTTTGAACTTCATTTTGTGAACCCCAGGGGATTGAATTTTCTGAACTTTTCCACCCTTCTTTATTCTCGTAAATTTGTATCTCGGTGTAATATTCTTCTTAGACATTGGATTCTGTTTTGGATTTAGTTGTGAATTTTTGGTTTTCAAGTCTACAGTTATCATGCCATTCCTTGGAACTTCAGTTTCAATAACCTTAGAGTCACTGCAGTGTGACCTGCCATTGGAGTGAAGTAATTTTAATATGATTTTTAGCATAATTAACTGATCTTGATTATCCTTTAGGAGATAATAAGGAGATAGATCACCAGGGCCATAGTGACCACTAGTCATCAGTATTGACTCTACTTCCTCTCTTAGCTGCTTAAATTTATGTGACCCAAACTCAAATAGAGTTACTAATTCTTCCACATTAAGCAATATTGCTTTTGTACTTCCACCAATAGGGTTTTCTCAGAAACTGTTCCTTTACTGAATTTTGAATCCAAATTCTTATCTTTTTTTCTGAAGGTCCTGAACAAATCTGACAATTCCATTCCTTTGTTTAAATAAAGTACTCATATTTGCAAGTTTGTGGCCAAGTGATGCAAGGTCATTATTTTTTTTCAATTTTCCTCCCCGTAAATAGCTTGGAGTACAGTATATTTGTTTTTTTATTTTACTACCAAATTCTTCTGAAATTTTTTAATTTCTTCTATTTCATTTTGATATCTCATTTTAACAGTATGAGAATAATTGCATTGACAACAAGGTGGGACCCCCTTTGCAAACACAATAATACAATTGTATGGTTAAGATAAATAAACTCAAACAGACATGTCTATCATGATGAATGTTCTAATATCACAGTGTCCAATAGAGTATAAATATCCAATAGTTCAATAAATGTCCAATGAAATGTTCAAGCCAGTGTTGATTGGCTAGCCAGTAATAGGCTGGGATGCATATTGCCTGTCTGGTAGACTGGTTTTCTGGCTGGTAGACTGGGTGTCTGGCTAGTAGGCTGGCTGGTAGACTGGGAGCCTGGCTGGTAGACTGGGAGCCTGGCTAGTAGGCTGGCTGGTAGATTGGTTGCCTGGCTGGTAGACTGGGTACCTGGCTATGAGGCTGACTGACAGGTGAGGTAGATCCTTTCCCCAAATGTCCACAGTTTATGTCACAAGTTTGCACAATGTTCACAATCTCAAAATGTCACTGGTGTGCATAAAGTCCAATTGTTTAGTAGAAATCCTGTAAAATTGTTCCAGTAGCAATAGTCATGGCACCAATAAGTGTAATGAAATGTTAGTCCACAATGCTTTTAGTAGCTACATTTTTAGGAACAAATAACTTAAGACATCCTCATAATTCCATAGTTTATTTTGGTAGCTCCTTCCTGTTCAATATCCAAACAGTTAATGACATCTGAATAAGATATTACTTCTCAATTCATACATGTGAGTATCCAAGAATCAAAGACATGCAATGCAACAGACAAGTTTAAACAAAATTACTTGATCATTAGATTGCTAAATATTATAATAGTAACCATGCTACCTTGATCCTTAAAACACAAGTCACAACAAGCAAACATTTTAGATCATAACAATTAATCATTTCACTTTTGCTTAGGTAAAGGTAAGATCTCAGATAATAATAATTTTAAAATATTTGCCATACCATTACACGTCGAATCATCTATAATGCCTGTAATTCTTTCTTGTAGAGATTTTTAGCTTTGAATATGTTGAACAATGTTCCTTAAGGTGGGCAAAAACCTCTGCCTGTGGGTTTGCAGCCTTCACATACACTTCATCGCCGATATTCAGTTCATAGTTCGCCACACATATGGAGCTGCGGTAAGCTGTCAATTTAAAAATAAAACTAATTCGATAGGCAAAATAATTGCATTTTGCAGACAATAGCCTCCATTGTTTCCTCAATAGCTAACAGTAAATTTCTATTGTGTCAAAATGAATACAATTTTGTCTAATGCAATTTAACAGGCTGTACAATTTGTCAAGCTGCCAAATGGCATGCACAATTGATTATTTTTTGTTATCTTATTCTTGGAATCCTTCCTTGTATGTATTACACGTTTTTTTTGGTCCTTGAGCTAACTGTGTTACACCTCAGTACATTTCCAGTGGACCAAGTAGAGATTAGTTAGATTTAACAAAATCAGAGAGATCTATACCTGCAATTTGGCAGCCAGTCAAATGTGACAGTATTAAATTTCTAGCTGAGTAGATTCCTTAAAGATTAAAAAATAATGAAAATGATTTGTATTGTATGCACAAATCAGAATTTGATCCCCATCCATGTAATCACAAATTTTAATCTGAAGGATGAGAAATTATTAAGCAAAAGAAATAAATTTAAATTGCAAAATTTCATAATCATTCTGTAATGATTTAAAAGTGTTAAGATGTTGATCAAATTTTATTTAGAAAAGACTCTTATGTTGCAGTTTTTGCATATGTCAAGAAGGAGAGCAATGCATTATTTTCTAAAATAAGTAAATATTCTAAAAGTAAGATAATCAAATAAACAATGCTTGCCATTGGGCAGTCTGACATATTTAAAAGTCTGTTAAATTGAACTTGAAAAAGGCAAATTAGCCTGATTCGCGTAATAATATGATAATGATAATGACTAATGATAATGATATATATACTTATGATAACACCATAAGTGATAAATATGCAAATTAGGAAAGTGTGAAAGAAAATGAAAATACCACAGTTGCCGTGTAGCCAAACAGAACCGTTTATTACACTGTGTTCTGACGTTAACTAAACAAGCCCCACAATGCAGGTGTATGGGTCATTTATGAATGCTTCTGTTTCTTCTACATGGCAAATGAGAAATAAATGAAATTCTTTCCCAAAATTAGAAAGTGGACAATTTCTTTAATCCCACTCTTGATGTTGTATAATTTTTCAATTCTGGTTTTGTGATACTGATTTACACATTTCCCAGTGCTGGTAATATTTTTAGCCAAATTAGACTGTGTTCAAAATCTTATTTTGTTTTGAGAAGATTCTTACAGTTTGGTGATTGAACATTGCACAGGGCTATATCTGGACTTCCCTCATATTTCACATACAGGGCAAGTCAGGAGGTTGTGTCGGCTGAGTAGTTAATCACATATATCGCATACACACCGGCAACCTTCGTCGTGAACTTTCCTGGGAAAAAATGAATTGATGTACAATGTACATACAGGTTTTATTGTGGGGAAATGTACTGATCTGGCCAGAGGAGGCATATTACTGACAAAGCCACCAGTTCAAATCAGGCTATTCAATAGCAGCAAAGAGAATAAAATGATTCTCCGTTTTGGGGCATAGCCCCAAAGAGCCGACAGCAATGGAAATCCAAGTGATTTCCTCTAGTGTGCTGTCCTCTTGTGGAGGCAGGTGTCACAGCTTCAATATGGAGGAACTTCCTGTTTGAAGCTGTGTTGTTTGTGGCTAAAAATTGGAATTAATCTCAGCCATCCTTAAGGTAAGGTTTTTATTTTTATTTAAGATGTAAAATATATGTTTTTAGCAATATTTAGGCAGGGTGATTTCAGTGTGATGGATTGTATATGGTACAGAAAAGCAGCTTCAAAGTGGGGCATGTTTACAGGCTTAGAATTAGAATTTTGACAAGCTTTTTTTTTTTACTATGGTTCAAATTTTGTGTAGATTTCAAATTTCTGGTTTATTTTAACCCATCTATGATAGAAAAGGAGTTATTTAGTAAAAATGACATGACATTTTTTGTACAGTAAGGCTCAAAATAGTGTCAAAAGTATCTCAATTTTGACAGGCTTAGAATTGGAATTTTGACAAGCTTTTGTTTTTCACTATGGTTCAAATTTTGTGTAGATTTCAAATTTTGGGTTTATTTTAACCCATCTATGATAGAAAAGGAGTTATTTAGTAAAAACGATGTGACATTTTTTGTACAGTAAGGCTCAAAATAGTGTCAAAAGTATCTCAATTTTGACAGGCTTAGAATTGGAATTTTGACAAGCTTTTTTTTTACTATGCTTCAAATTTTGTGTAGATTTCAAATTTATGGTTTATTTTAACCCATCTATGATAGAAAAGAAGTTATTTAGTAAAAAAGATGTGACATTTTTGTACAGTATGTTAAGGGATCTACCTGGGCTGTGGTAGGATGCTGATGTAAAATTTAGACAGTTTGCCAAATTGTCATTTGGGGGGACATCTCAGTAATGGGATGAGGTTATCCTTCCAGGCTGCATTGCATGTGGGATTGCAGTTTGGAAGGGATTTGTGAAGCCATTGAGGGTCTAGAGTAGTGCTCTCCTCAGTCCTTCTGCAATAGTCTAACTATTGCATTAGAGAGTAACCTGGAGATTGAGCCTCTGCTGGTTGGTGGAACTATTGGGGGGAGGGGTGTCCTGGGTTTTTTTACTTATATATAACCCCATAATATGTCTTACCCTGCAGAAGCCCTTGCCAATTTTTTTTCTTTGCATTGTGCAAACTTATTGATTTACAATATTTCATATTACAGACATGGCTGACACAAACCCTAAAACACCATACAACAGAAAACATCATGGGGGAAATATATGTGCAGCAGGACATTGCAGTAATAGAAGATACAATTCATCTGTATCACTATTCAGATTTCCCAAAGACAAAGAAAGGTAATTTATAAAGTAAAATTACATGTAGCTCTTATAAAGCAAAGTTCAATATCAAAAGAGGAATCTTTAATAAATGAGGAAAGTTATGTACATGTTGTAAAATAAAGACTACTTTTATATTACATTAACTAACTTCAATATGAACAAATGAAAAATGTTAAATAGTATCCATTGTTTTTCTTATTAAGGTCAAAAAGATGGGTTATCAACTTGAGAAGAGAAGACTTAATGAAATATTCTACAGAGCAACTCTATGCCCAATACACTGTTTGTGCAAACCACTTTGAAGACAGCCAGTTTATGAACCCTGCACAAAAGAACAGACTTATCCACAATGCTGTCCCCACACTAATTGCACAGCACAATGCACCACCAAAGCTGACACCTAAAAGGCCACCACCTAAACAAAGATGTCAACCAATTCCAATGCCATGGAGAGTGTTCTGGCCAAATGTTACTGCCTCAGCTGCCCTCAGAGTATGATGAACTGTCTGCATATGAGTTCCCCAGAAATAAAACTTACAAAGAAGCAGGCTGCTTAGTGTACCCTACAATAGCAATGGTTCAGTTTCTTGAAAATCTTGAAAATGTCTTCTGTGCCATTTTTGAAGGGATTGTACATATGCCATTTATCCTTAGATGATTGTGTAAAAGTGCAGATAAACACTGTCAGTTTCTTACTTGTTCAGATATTAAATGCAAGCTAAGAGTCCAGAATATGGTGAAGTTGTACATGAAGGTTCGCATTTTTTCATGCCTTGAAGCATAGCAATGCATACAATACTGAAGACAAATTACAAAAGTGGAACAGGAAAATGCTAAAATTAAGGCATTTGTAAAATTTTGTGGGCCCTAAATGTGAAAAACTATGATTTTAGTTTATAATAACATGAACAAATAATTGTTAAGTATAAAATAAAAAGAGTAGAATAATTTATCTTGGTTTCTTTATAATATTTGTATTACTGTGTCATGTAAAAGCACTGGGGGGCACCACTAGTAGCAGTTGTCATAGAGTCATAACTAAAGGTTGTTATGTCTTTGGGTTTCTTAGGTAAAAATAAAAAGAATAAGAAGATTATACATAGTTTCTCTGTAGTATTTACATTATTATGTCACCTGCCACCACTAGGGGCGCCACCAGTCAGAGTTATCACATAGTCAATACTAAGAGCTGTCATATCTTGGGGCTTCGCCCCTAAACCGGTAAAGGATCTTTGATAGCAGTGCATTTTCTATGGGTCAACTGATTTAGCTTTGAACATTCCGCTGAAATAGATTCAATAAGAAAACTTTGTAAACCCCTACACCAGTGATCATTTGCTGGTTTCTATTTTATTTTAATAATTTAAGTTCACTGCCGATGTTTTTAGCAAGTTTAGATTCCTTATTTCGGAAATTGTGATTTATACTATTTTCTGTATCAGGTTGAAACTATAAAGAAATTGAAGATAAACGCAAATGGTTTGTCCACAATATTAACGCTGTCTGCAATGGCAGAGAGATTCCATTGAATGGCTTCATCAAGTGACGTGTTCCCTACATTTTTTAATTGATGGGGATTCCCCTTCATTGATACTAAGCTGACTTGCAGCAAAGCAATAAGATGCATTGCTACTGAATTTTCTGTTTCATTCTGCACATGAAAAATTGTTTGTCAGATAAACTCCTTCCCTTACGACCGGCACATACCAGGAGAGCTTTCTGGGAAAACATGAAATGATTGTACGAAAACTGGCCCGTAACATCATGTAACAAACAATACTTACTTTCACCAATACCTATACATATTTTTTGGAAAGTGTGCATTAAAGCTTGACATCACGCCTAAACACTGAAGTGCATCCCTCAGTTGCCATTGACAACAACTACTAGTGTCACGTCATCTGTTGCTACTTGGAGAAAAATGTCTCCAATGAAATGATAATTAAACCTGAGTTGTAATGGTATGACATAGTATTTTTGCCTAAAGTAGATGCATTTAATAAACTTGCCACACTGTCAAACTTAATTTCGGAAAAGCTCTAATTATGTATATATTCAGTCGAATCAACAAAAGAACAAACCTGTTGAAACATCGTAGCTGTTTAGAAAATTCAAAAGTGTCTTGCGGTACACAATGATATCCCCTGTAGTAACAACCGTAGTACCACCATCAGTACTACTACCATCTAAAGCGGCAGTAAATGCATCAGCATCTCCTGTAAATTTTTATCATTATCGGGGATTAAAGCCGGTGTTCGAATACAAACATATTCAATGTTTTAAAGCTTTGAAACATGGTCCTTCTCTGTTACCCCATGTATTCCCAATCAGCTCTTTAAGATGAGTCTTTGGGATTGTTGCGTCGTGCCTAATGATGCATGACCACCACTAGGAGTCTTTGGTGTAATGCCTAATCCCCAAAATGTACATAATGTACATGTGCATGGTGCATTACTTTGAAAAAAATTACAAATGTTTTTCTATATAGCATAATTTGACCATTAGAAATTATTTGCAACCGATTTCATAGCTAGGAAACCATTCATGGTACATAGAAATTGGGGATTTCATAGTACACTGAAGTAACATTACTCCTTTACTTTGTGGATCACTGCTTTTTATGAAGAGAAGGCCAAAATATTCTACATCACCTTGCAACATTTGAAGGAGTTTTACCATTTTTTTACCATGTTAATGAATATTTCAAAGAGTCCTCAATGGGAATTTGGACAACATTTTTAAAATTTCAGAACAAAAATATGCAAAAACAGAAATGGTAGGAGGATTTGACACCTATGAGAGTTTTTAAAAATGATTCTGTTATCAATGCTAAGTACTCCTGAGAGCTGTAATCGAATCCCAAAGACTCCACTTAAAGCTGACATTCAACCATAATTGCTCAATTATTATTATTATTCAATAATTACAGCATTATTATTATTATTATTATTAATTTGTACACCACGTACAACAAAAAATGTGCTAAGGAGAAACAATGACGGTTATTATCTACAAATTTGTAGAAATTCATTGCAATGTAAATTACTTTGATACCAAAGTCGGGAATCATAAGTTTAAAATGTATAAAGAAACCAAGTGCGGTTTCATTAGATCTCCTGTAATAAAATTAAAATTTAATCATACTTTGATGAAATACATTTAAGAATACCAACCTAGATCAGAATTACAAGGCTCTCCTTGAATCAGATTGAGTTGAAGGATCAGCACAATCAAGGTACTCAGTAGAAAGAACATTTTCATTGTTTGTTGTTCCACGAAGAATGAAGCAAAGCCCGCACCATAATTACAGCATTATTATTATTATTATTATTAATTTGTACACCACGTACGACAAAAAATGTGCTAAGGAGAAACAATGACGGTTATTATCTACAATTTGTAGAAATTCATTGCAATGTAAATTACTTTGATACCAAAGTCGGGAATCATAAGTTTAAAATGTATAAAGAAACCAAGTGCGGTTTCATTAGATCTCCTGTAATAAAATTAAAATTTAATCATACTTTGATGAAATACATTTAAGAATACCAACCTAGATCAGAATTACAAGGCTCTCCTTGAATCAGATTGAGTTGAAGGATCAGCACAATCAAGGTACTCAGTAGAAAGAACATTTTCATTGTTAGTTGTTCCACGAAGAATGAAGCAAAGCCCGCACCAGGTGCTAAATATATCCAGTTCTCATGACAGTGCGCATGCGTGATGCTTTCAAATATAGCATTACAATGTGTAACGTAACGTGTCCTGTCACTAGTGCGCATGTGACTGACCTGATTCCTTACTGCACATGTGTTGCCAACTTCAGCGCATGACGTTCCCATCAAACTACAAACTGTTCATTTTGTTATCTCCACAAGTATCTAACTTTTTCTCTCCCTGAATATTTCTGACAATTTACTTTACTGTGGCAAAACTTCATACTCAGTCCTGTATGTCTCCAGGATGGGGAATTTTGAACTGAGGACAGAAAAGAACTCAGCCAAGCAAAGTCTCTAGACTTTTGGATTTATGCATCCAAGCAGGAGCCTCTAG
>CAXANZ010000037.1:0-5000 GCA_963970385.1 Theonella swinhoei
AACATCCTTGGCAAATGCTTTCGCACTTGTTCGTCTTTCATAAATCCGAGAAATTTCACCTCTGACAATTAAATACGAATGCCCCCAACTGTCCCTCTCAATCATTACTTCGGCCCTGGAAACCAACAAAATAGGACCGAGGTCCTCTTCCATTATTCCATGCTAATGTATTCAGGCCACGGCCTGCCTTGAACACTCTAATTTTTTCAAAGTAAACGTCCCGAACTCCTCGACCACACAATCAAGAGCAGTCGAAGCCTTCGAGAGGAAGGGCGCCCGACCAGTGCTCGCCTTGCGGCGGACCGGCCGGGCCGCCCCGAAATCCAACTACGAGCTTTTTAACTGCAACAACTTAATATACGCTATTGGAGCTGGAATTACCGCGGCTGCTGGCACCAGACTTGCCCTCCAATTGTTCCTCGTTAAGGGGTTTAGATTGGACTCATTCCAATTGCCAGACTACAAGAGCCCGGCATTGTTATTTATTGTCACTACCTCCCGAGTCGGGATTGGGTAATTTGCGCGCCTGCTGCCTTCCTTGGATGTGGTAGCCGTTTCTCAGGCTCCCTCTCCGGAATCGAACCCTAATTCTCCGTCACCCGTTGCAACCATGGTAGGCCACTACCGTACCATCGAAAGTTGATAGGGCAGAAATTTGAATGGACCATCGCCGGCGCGAAGGCCGTGCGATTCGAGAAGTTATCATGAATCACCCAGGTACCGGGAGCCCGAAGGCAACCCGCGCTGGTTTTGGATCTAATAAATACGTCCCTTCCAGAAGTCGGGACCTTCTGCATGTATTAGCTCTAGAATTACCACGGTTATCCATGTGGCAAACGACCATCAAATAAACTATAACTGATTTAATGAGCCATTCGCAGTTTCACAGTACGAAGCGTTCATACTTGGACATGCATGGCTTAGTCTTTGAGACAAGCATATGACTACTGGCAGGATCAACCAGGTAACCGACGAGACTCGTCGGGGGGAAGCCCACCCGGCCACTCCCACTCCCGACGGTGCCGTTCCACGAAGGCAACCGACCACCCGCTGGCGGGCGGCCGGAGCGACTTCGACGTCTCTCAACGCTCGGCAGGGAAAGCCACCAACACCCTACCGTCGTACGAAACCGGACTCGCCTCCCTCAAGACAATACACCTCCTGGCCACCAGGCGTCGCAAAATCGCCGTCGTTAAGACGACTAGGACGCCTGCAGGCCACCACGGGCCCCGGGTGCTCGCTCAGAGCACGGAACCGACGCACACAGACCACACTCCGACCAACGGCACTGCCACACCAGTGTGGGGCAACAACGTGCATCCGAACAGAAACTCCCCGTACACAAGAATCTGACGAGACCGACGACTCTCACCCGGCCCCAAAATGCCGAGGAAAGCCGTACACTCTCCACCGTCGACGGCAAACGGCGGCAGGACAATGCAACCGCGCCTACAGTGGCCACGGGCAACCCGACCTCGCTCACCGACAGCACCCGTCTCGCACTGAACGGCAACAAACCGACGGTAGGTGCCTTCACGACCGAGCGAAACTGGGTAGTTGTAGAGAGCTTTGCAAAACAATTTTTTGCAAACCTCCCCCCCCTCACCACCCGATATAGGCAAGAAACGACTGAATTTTAGTCTAAGTTGGGGCGACGACTGAGAGTGTTTGTAAGATCGGAGCACCTGTCAGTGACAGTGTGTTTGTGTGTGTGTGTGTGTGTGTCTTGCCGTAACTCGGACCGGGAAGGTTGCATCGACACCTCCTTCGGTGAGAGGTGGTCACCGATTGTGGTGAAGGTGAGGGTGAGGTCACGTGACTGTCAGGTGGGTGTTTGACCATATATGGCGAAAAGTGTGACGGGTGAAGTGTGGACGCGTGTTTGGTTGCGGTGCTAGTGGGAGCGTGCAGGGGTGTGTTGCCGAAGGCATATTTTCATTTGGCGCACGTCCACAGCCGCAGATCGGAGGGGGCCAGTCCGTAGGACGAAGGGGGGGAGTTCCGGCAGGCCTCACTGGCCTCGACGACTGTGGCAAGGTTCTGCCAGGTGCGAGAAGGCGTGCAAATGACTGGGCGGAGTTAAGCGACTAGACTTGATGAATTATTAATTAACCCCTGGTTAATTAATTAGTTAATTAATGGGGATTGAATTGCATTTTTGGGTGGTTGCGGATGCGGGCGGGGTCACGGCAAGTCTACGGGATGTGCGTGTGCAAGTCAATTTTTTCATTTTCAGTTTCAATTTGCCGCTTCCAACGCCAATTTCAGCCGTTTCCTGGTATAAACATTGCTGCTCTGCACTGTGCACGCTGCCTAAGGGGGCATTTTGCGAAGGCGTGGTCTGAAAGGTGTCGATTCTACGACAACAAAAACACCACCACCACCAATGGCGACGGTACAACACAACAACAACAACAACAACAACAACAACAGCAACAACAAACAAAAAAAGGAAAAAGATTGAGACTACATCTTATTGTCCTAGTTTCAAACCGAATATTTCGTTGTAATTCGCAGCTGTTGTAAACTTTGCATCTGTGGGGAGCATGTTAATTGCGCTTTCTTTTCGCGGGTACAAAGTCCTCGTATTCTGGCAATCTGTGTATCGAAGAGCGGTAATGCGTTTCATCTTCCATACAACTCCACACGTTCGACACACTCTTTCCTCTGGAGGTAAAGGTGGTCTAGTGAGTGTATCGTCCTGTTTCAATGGCTAGCGAATGGCGACTTCTTCTGAACCTTGCAACTGCCGTGCGCAAGTGGGATGGTAGAAACAAATAAGTTGGTAGGGTCTCATTTTTGGGAGTGTGATGTATCCTGTCTCCACTTTTGCATATTGATCGTATAGACGTTCTCCGGCTCTAAGTGCTACCTCTGCTGGCTCTAGTCTGGACACTTCGTCGTAATTGGATAAATCGCAATGATTCAATACAGACCGTATATGTGATAATCACACAATGAGTTGAACTGTTGGTGTTTTCTATAGCAGGCCCACAGTACGGGGAGATATGTTTTTTCCTGGTAGAGTAACAGATCAAAGGCTAAAGTGTGCCAACGTATCGTGTGTGGCACACTTATTACATCACTAATTACGTGAGGCTAGTAAGGGAGTGGTTAGGGGTTGGGAAACCATTCAAGTGGCAACAGATTAGTTGTTGCATGGGCCCTCGTGCTCACACGGGATAGTTATATAACTGTGCCAACATATCCTGTGTGGCACTCGGGCCCATGCAACAACTAGTACTTGTGTGATGTTAAAGGACGTAGCCAATATTCAATATTTCCTCTTATTTTCAGTGGAATCCTGCCCAATTCTCCGTATACACCGATGTTTGTAGCTGATGATGGGACATTCCAGATCAATTAACAGAATTTTCAATGCATAAGCTCAATTTCGGTGTTGTTTGTTTGATGCTCCTCTTGGTCGATAATATTATCATGATCTTACCCGCACTGCTTGACTGTAGAGTACAGTCTAAGGTCACTAATGAATTGACAGAACAAGAGTGGGCTAAGTGGACGGCCTTGCCTAACTCGTTTGGCACATCTGGATGTCATATCCGACTACAGATGTTGCATCGCTATACATGGAAAAGCATGCGTATAGCACACTGGCCAAGAGGTATTAGAGAGAAGGAAAGCCGGAACCCTAATCTCAACAAACCGAACAATAACTATGCACAAGACGTATGACACACGACATGCACAGACTGGAGCAGGACAGCCTCCAGAACCGGGGCGGTGGGTTACAGATCTTTTGGCCGGCCAACTCTCCACACACACACACACACACACACACACACACACACACACACACACACACGCACAGTGTCCAAACTCCAATAAAATACGAACATAAACAGCCCAAATACACTCGAGTATGCATACAGCCTCTAAGCTTAGAAAAATAAAGGCTTGGGACAATACATACATGTGCAGCCTCTAGGCTTAGAAATGGTAGAACAGCAGCTCACCTCACACAAACCCTCCAGCAGCAGAAAATGCAGGGAGGTAACCTGCCAGGCACTCAAAAGCTACTACTATCATGTCATCTGTGGTGGTGTTCCCATACATGTTTGTACATTGCACCTACATTTTTACATAGTCTCCCATACACGTTATGTACATTGCACCTACATTTTCACAAAACTAGAGTCTAGGTCTGGTAGTACTCAACAGCTGGCAAGCAAATTCCTTCTTGAATATGCATTTAATGTACACAGTCCCGATGGAATTGTACAAAATCACTACATATTCCACACACACCGCCGTACACCGTGGAAGTGTACCGTCGACGGTAGTGTTGGTTACCCACGTCGGGGTCGAAATATCGTGTACCCACATCACTGTCGAAAAATCACGTCGACGGTGAAGTAGGTACACTTCGACGGTGGCAAACTTTGACGGCATCCGTTGACGGTGAAGTGGGCACATTTCGACGGTAGTATCCGTCGACGGTGTAGTGGGCACATTTCGACGCGTCGACGGGTACTACCGTACCGTCGAAGTGTAGCCACATCACCGTCGACGGGTACCGTCGAAGTGTGTCACCGTCGAAGTGTGTCACTGTCGAAGTGTACCTACTTCACCGTCGACGGGTACTACCGTCGAAATGTGCCCACTTCACCGTCGACGGGTACTACCGTATCGTCGAAGTGTACCCACTTCACCGTCGACGGGTACTACCGTCGAAGTGTACCTACTTCACCGTCCACGGGTACCGCGTCGAAGTGTGTCACCGTCGAAGTGTACCTACTTCACCGTCGACGGGTACTATCGTCGAAATGGGCCCACTTCACCGTCGACGGGTACTACCGTATCGTCGAAGTGTACCTACTTCACCGTCGACGGGTACTACCGTACCGTCGAACCGTCGACGGGTACTACCGTCGAGTGTACCCACTTCACCGTCCACGGGTACCGTCCAAGTGTCACCGTCGAAGTGTACCCACATCCCCGTCAAAGTGGTCACCGTCGAAGTGATGTGGGTACCTTCGATG
>CAXANZ010000037.1:12500-17500 GCA_963970385.1 Theonella swinhoei
AACCATGGTAGGCCACTACCGTACCATCGAAAGTTGATAGGGCAGAAATTTGAATGGACCATCGCCGGCGCGAAGGCCGTGCGATTCGAGAAGTTATCATGAATCACCCAGGTACCGGGAGCCCGAAGGCAACCCGCGCTGGTTTTGGATCTAATAAATACGTCCCTTCCAGAAGTCGGGACCTTCTGCATGTATTAGCTCTAGAATTACCACGGTTATCCATGTGGCAAACGACCATCAAATAAACTATAACTGATTTAATGAGCCATTCGCAGTTTCACAGTACGAAGCGTTCATACTTGGACATGCATGGCTTAGTCTTTGAGACAAGCATATGACTACTGGCAGGATCAACCAGGTAACCGACGAGACTCGTCGGGGGGAAGCCCACCCGGCCACTCCCACTCCCGACGGTGCCGTTCCACGAAGGCAACCGACCACCCGCTGGCGGGCGGCCGGAGCGACTTCGACGTCTCTCAACGCTCGGCAGGGAAAGCCACCAACACCCTACCGTCGTACGAAACCGGACTCGCCTCCCTCAAGACAATACACCTCCTGGCCACCAGGCGTCGCAAAATCGCCGTCGTTAAGACGACTAGGACGCCTGCAGGCCACCACGGGCCCCGGGTGCTCGCTCAGAGCACGGAACCGACGCACACAGACCACACTCCGACCAACGGCACTGCCACACCAGTGTGGGGCAACAACGTGCATCCGAACAGAAACTCCCCGTACACAAGAATCTGACGAGACCGACGACTCTCACCCGGCCCCAAAATGCCGAGGAAAGCCGTACACTCTCCACCGTCGACGGCAAACGGCGGCAGGACAATGCAACCGCGCCTACAGTGGCCACGGGCAACCCGACCTCGCTCACCGACAGCACCCGTCTCGCACTGAACGGCAACAAACCGACGGTAGGTGCCTTCACGACCGAGCGAAACTGGGTAGTTGTAGAGAGCTTTGCAAAACAATTTTTTGCAAACCTCCCCCCCCTCACCACCCGATATAGGCAAGAAACGACTGAATTTTAGTCTAAGTTGGGGCGACGACTGAGAGTGTTTGTAAGATCGGAGCACCTGTCAGTGACAGTGTGTTGTGTGTGTGTGTGTGTGTGTCTTGCCGTAACTCGGACCGGGAAGGTTGCATCGACACCTCCTTCGGTGAGAGGTGGTCACCGATTGTGGTGAAGGTGAGGGTGAGGTCACGTGACTGTCAGGTGGGTGTTTGACCATATATGGCGAAAAGTGTGACGGGTGAAGTGTGGACGCGTGTTTGGTTGCGGTGCTAGTGGGAGCGTGCAGGGGTGTTGCCGAAGGCATATTTTCATTTGGCGCACGTCCACAGCCGCAGATCGGAGGGGGCCAGTCCGTAGGACGAAGGGGGGGAGTTCCGGCAGGCCTCACTGGCCTCGACGACTGTGGCAAGGTTCTGCCAGGTGCGAGAAGGCGTGCAAATGACTGGGCGGAGTTAAGCGACTAGACTTGATGAATTATTAATTAACCCCTGGTTAATTAATTAGTTAATTAATGGGGATTGAATTGCATTTTTGGGTGGTTGCGGATGCGGGCGGGGTCACGGCAAGTCTACGGGATGTGCGTGTGCAAGTCAATTTTTTCATTTTCAGTTTCAATTTGCCGCTTCCAACGCCAATTTCAGCCGTTTCCTGGTATAAACATTGCTGCTCTGCACTGTGCACGCTGCCTAAGGGGGCATTTTGCGAAGGCGTGGTCTGAAAGGTGTCGATTCTACGACAACAAAAACACCACCACCACCAATGGCGACGGTACAACACAACAACAACAACAACAACAACAACAACAGCAACAACAAACAAAAAAAGGAAAAAGATTGAGACTACATCTTATTGTCCTAGTTTCAAACCGAATATTTCGTTGTAATTCGCAGCTGTTGTAAACTTTGCATCTGTGGGGAGCATGTTAATTGCGCTTTCTTTTCGCGGGTACAAAGTCCTCGTATTCTGGCAATCTGTGTATCGAAGAGCGGTAATGCGTTTCATCTTCCATACAACTCCACACGTTCGACACACTCTTTCCTCTGGAGGTAAAGGTGGTCTAGTGAGTGTATCGTCCTGTTTCAATGGCTAGCGAATGGCGACTTCTTCTGAACCTTGCAACTGCCGTGCGCAAGTGGGATGGTAGAAACAAATAAGTTGGTAGGGTCTCATTTTTGGGAGTGTGATGTATCCTGTCTCCACTTTTGCATATTGATCGTATAGACGTTCTCCGGCTCTAAGTGCTACCTCTGCTGGCTCTAGTCTGGACACTTCGTCGTAATTGGATAAATCGCAATGATTCAATACAGACCGTATATGTGATAATCACACAATGAGTTGAACTGTTGGTGTTTTCTATAGCAGGCCCACAGTACGGGGAGATATGTTTTTTCCTGGTAGAGTAACAGATCAAAGGCTAAAGTGTGCCAACGTATCGTGTGTGGCACACTTATTACATCACTAATTACGTGAGGCTAGTAAGGGAGTGGTTAGGGGTTGGGAAACCATTCAAGTGGCAACAGATTAGTTGTTGCATGGGCCCTCGTGCTCACACGGGATAGTTATATAACTGTGCCAACATATCCTGTGTGGCACTCGGGCCCATGCAACAACTAGTACTTGTGTGATGTTAAAGGACGTAGCCAATATTCAATATTTCCTCTTATTTTCAGTGGAATCCTGCCCAATTCTCCGTATACACCGATGTTTGTAGCTGATGATGGGACATTCCAGATCAATTAACAGAATTTTCAATGCATAAGCTCAATTTCGGTGTTGTTTGTTTGATGCTCCTCTTGGTCGATAATATTATCATGATCTTACCCGCACTGCTTGACTGTAGAGTACAGTCTAAGGTCACTAATGAATTGACAGAACAAGAGTGGGCTAAGTGGACGGCCTTGCCTAACTCGTTTGGCACATCTGGATGTCATATCCGACTACAGATGTTGCATCGCTATACATGGAAAAGCATGCGTATAGCACACTGGCCAAGAGGTATTAGAGAGAAGGAAAGCCGGAACCCTAATCTCAACAAACCGAACAATAACTATGCACAAGACGTATGACACACGACATGCACAGACTGGAGCAGGACAGCCTCCAGAACCGGGGCGGTGGGTTACAGATCTTTTGGCCGGCCAACTCTCCACACACACACACACACACACACACACACACACACACACACACACACACGCACAGTGTCCAAACTCCAATAAAATACGAACATAAACAGCCCAAATACACTCGAGTATGCATACAGCCTCTAAGCTTAGAAAAATAAAGGCTTGGGACAATACATACATGTGCAGCCTCTAGGCTTAGAAATGGTAGAACAGCAGCTCACCTCACACAAACCCTCCAGCAGCAGAAAATGCAGGGAGGTAACCTGCCAGGCACTCAAAAGCTACTACTATCATGTCATCTGTGGTGGTGTTCCCATACATGTTTGTACATTGCACCTACATTTTTACATAGTCTCCCATACACGTTATGTACATTGCACCTACATTTTCACAAAACTAGAGTCTAGGTCTGGTAGTACTCAACAGCTGGCAAGCAAATTCCTTCTTGAATATGCATTTAATGTACACAGTCCCGATGGAATTGTACAAAATCACTACATATTCCACACACACCGCCGTACACCGTGGAAGTGTACCGTCGACGGTAGTGTTGGTTACCCACGTCGGGGTCGAAATATCGTGTACCCACATCACTGTCGAAAAATCACGTCGACGGTGAAGTAGGTACACTTCGACGGTGGCAAACTTTGACGGCATCCGTTGACGGTGAAGTGGGCACATTTCGACGGTAGTATCCGTCGACGGTGTAGTGGGCACATTTCGACGCGTCGACGGGTACTACCGTACCGTCGAAGTGTAGCCACATCACCGTCGACGGGTACCGTCGAAGTGTGTCACCGTCGAAGTGTGTCACTGTCGAAGTGTACCTACTTCACCGTCGACGGGTACTACCGTCGAAATGTGCCCACTTCACCGTCGACGGGTACTACCGTATCGTCGAAGTGTACCCACTTCACCGTCGACGGGTACTACCGTCGAAGTGTACCTACTTCACCGTCCACGGGTACCGCGTCGAAGTGTGTCACCGTCGAAGTGTACCTACTTCACCGTCGACGGGTACTATCGTCGAAATGGGCCCACTTCACCGTCGACGGGTACTACCGTATCGTCGAAGTGTACCTACTTCACCGTCGACGGGTACTACCGTACCGTCGAACCGTCGACGGGTACTACCGTCGAGTGTACCCACTTCACCGTCCACGGGTACCGTCCAAGTGTCACCGTCGAAGTGTACCCACATCCCCGTCAAAGTGGTCACCGTCGAAGTGATGTGGGTACCTTCGATGGTAGTACCCGTCGAGGATTGAATTGGACAAGTACTATCGTCGGACTGTACCCACATCACCGTCGACGGTGATGCGGGTACCCCTTTACCGTCGAAGTGTGTCGCCGTCGAAGTGTGCCACCGTCGAAGTGTACCCACTTCACCGTGTTTGTAACCGTCGGAAGTGTACCCACTTCACCGTCGACGGGTGCCGTCGAAGTGTGTCACCGTCGATTCACCACCGTCGAAGTGCACCCACTTCACCAACCTCGACGGGTACTTCACCGTCGACGGTTATCGCCGGTGTGTCACCGTCGAAGTGTACCCACTTCACCGTCGACAGGTACTATCGTCGAACTGTCACCGTCGAAGTGTTCCCACTTCACCGTCGACAGGTACTATCGTCGAAGTGTACCCACTTCACCGTCGACAGGTACTATCGTCGAAGTGTACCCACTTCACCGTCGACAGGTACTATCGTCGCACTGTCACCGTCGAAGTGTACCCACTTCACCGTCGACAGGTACTATCGTCGAAGTGTACCCACTTCACCGTCGACAGGTACTATCGTCGAACTGTCACCGTCGAAGTGTTCCCACTTCACCGTCGACAGGTACTATCGTCGAAGTGT
>CAXANZ010000039.1:0-42698 GCA_963970385.1 Theonella swinhoei
AAAGATTATGATGTTGAATTAAATGAGAAAGATGAATTAAACCGCATCGGTGAATTGGATCACCTAAACGAAGCTGTTCATGAACGGCATCATGTCCATGCAACAGAGGTACAAACAGATACTAGGTCCAGCCCTGGTGATAACATTGAAAATGACGGTACTGAAATGGCACATGATAGTAAAATAACGCCCAAGCCTGATATTAGAAGAAATAAATTGGTGGCAAAATATGGGACGAATTTTAGATACTTGGGAATAGTGAAGAATGGGATAGATAGGGTGACAGTGGTCACATCGATACCCATACCAAGGTATGAGAACCTTAAAGTGAAGCCCATAAATTTTGCAAAATGTGCAATAGCGTTAGGAAAAGATGACAAGAATAGAAAGTACATTGAAACGCCAGATACTCGGGCATCTAAAGCGGCGAAAGAATGGTGTGCTCGAGCCATTCCATATATTGAGTATTTAAAAGAACAAGAGAAGTATTACATTGAAAAGGTTCATGAACTAATGTGTGATGATTTGTATGCAGCCTTACCAGAGTTAAAACTGACATCGGGTCAACTTAAAAGTAGAAATAGAAGGGGCATAGGAGCTTTAATTCTTTCGGCCATACCAGGCTTGATCACCCTGGCAGTAGAAAGTATTGGTTCCTGGATAAAAGGTAAGCAACAGAGAAGAGTAGATGAGGCTGTATCCGCTATGAGAGCGGAATCTCAGGTCGATAGAAATAAACTCAGACAATACTCAAATGATTTCCTGATGTATGGAAAATATAACGTTGATACGCTGCAAAATGTGATAGATACGGTGAATGCAATGCACAGGCGACAAACCGAGCTGGAAAAACAGGCCTCAGGCTGAGCCTTTGGAGACACAAGTAGACTTGTAGAGAGCATGAAATTTGGCTTTGATCTACAGTTTTATATGAAAGTGTCTGATGATGAACATGTGAAGCAATTACAGGTACTAGAGCGCGCAAGTAAGGAAGTGATTAGGGGTATCACGGTGCTTTCTCAGGGGAGATTGCCACAGGAATTTTTCTCAGATAGTCGACTAATAGAAATATTGAATGAAGTGCAGAAAATGGTTCAGAAGGGTCATCCAACCTATGCTCTAGCTGCCGAGCACATATCCCACTACAGAGACATGAAATTGGTAACTTTTGCTGTGGATCAGCAGACCCATTCCTTGATAGTAACTTTCCCAGTATTCATACAGGATTTCAGAAGACCACCCTTATCTTTGTTTGAGATAGAAACAGTGCCAGTACCAATCCCTGATAAAAATGTCAAAGCTGATAGCTATACACAGGTACAAATTGGAAAACCCTACATAGTGGTAGGTTCCGAGTATTATATAGAATTGAGGATGACTGAGATGATCATGTGTAGGTCAATCAGATTTACTTATTACTGTGAGGAGTTATTCGTGGTAAAACATAAAAGCACACATGGCTGTAGCAGCGCCATATTTTATGACATGGGTGCAACAAGAATAACCAAGGTGTGTGAGTTTAAATATATGTATAACGCTACAGTAGCACCTACCATTTTAGATGGAGGAAAAGAATTGCTACTTGCAAATTTTCATGGTCCAAGATCACTAAAATGCGACTCAGAAGACGGAGGATTAGCCAAGCCCGCACCTGAGCACACATATGCTGTAGTGAACAGAGAATTTCTGTGTGATTGCCAATTAGATTTAGAATATGCCAGCATTTTGAAACAAATAAGCGCATGTGGTGAAAAGACCCATTATGATTTGACTCTGAGATTTACTGTGAATCTAGCATTTTGGCAGATGCTGAAACAGTACAAACCGAACTTGGCTAAAACAGTGATGCCTAACATGAATAGAATCGAGCAAACATTTCCAGTCAAATTATTTGAAAATGTGAAAGGCCCACTGCAAATGCCGACAGCTCTCACCGATATTGTGAAGAAATTAGATGATGAAGGCAAAAAGTCAAAGAACACTGAAACCAGAAACCCCCCCATATTTTCCAGATATGAATCAAACATAATGACAATTATATCGGGTGGATTAGCCAGCATTTGTGCGGTTGTAATATTGGTCATTATTGTAAAACAAATGAGATTACAGTCACTGGTGTCAAGCCTCGGGCTAGTGAGTTTGATACCGCCCGTAAAGGCTTTGTATTTCACTGAGATGCCAAAGGCAACAAATGTGCCTTATTTCTTGGCAAGAAATGTCCCAGATGAAAAGGTTGTGTGCTCCCATCCGTTACTTACAGCGGTGGGCAGCGCCATTGCCATTGGTGGTGCTTTGTATGCTGCGTATCAGGTATTTAGGTCTTTGTCCTGGTACCGCGGTTACAGAAACAGCAGATGTTGCACACTGTATTTCTTTCTCTACCATGATGACTTTTATGCACCACTGAAAATTAAATCATTGTCAGGCCACATACATATGTACAAAATGGAAAATATACTGATGCCGGGCCAACTGACTTTGCAAAGAAATTGTTTATGGGACACGGTGACAATTGAGTGGGAAAATGTGAAGATTTTGAAACAAGATGAACCAGTTGCAATGCCAGTCACAGTGACTGTGCCGTTGTCACATAAGATAAAGACACGGAACATTTTGAATACTGAATATGAGATACAGGTAACATTGAAAAAGGGAAATGACTGGATAAACATCACACAGTGGACTGCTAAGAAGCGCAGCCACGTCAAGGCAATGTGTGATGTACTAGAGAATAAATAATGAGTAATAAATAGGCCGGAAAACAGAGGATTTACAGATTTTATGGAAAAGGAAAAAGGACTGAATTATAAGTTATTGAATTATGGCATTTCAAATAAGAATAAGGGCTATGATGTAAAGAGGTAAGATATATTTAATTTAAAACTGATACATAGGGCCATGCCATGCTAGGTTGGACAAGACATTTAAAAGACATGAAATAAATGGTGAGTATTATTGTATTGAAATGTATTAATGTTTAATAGCGTTAATTGATGTTTATTGTAGGATGAATTTCAGAGTCCCTCCCAACAGTAATTATGTCCAAATGGCAGCAGCAGGAAGAGCAACAGGCGTCTGGGACAGACGAGAACAAACTTTCAGTTTCCAGATGCCACAGGTATTATGAAAGCATATATGGAATTCTCAGGTATACCAGGGCGTTACAAATTTGACTTTGATACAGCACAATGCACAGGTAGTTTTGTTACTTGGGGTGACTACGACTTTGATTATGAAAGTGACCGATTTCAAATGGACAGAGAATTTTCCAGGTGCCATAGATCCAGACCAAGGATCACTAATCACCCTTTTCGCAGGTTAAATCACAGATTGGAAACATACAATCCGGCTAGGCCTTGGACTGTATCGCCAAGGCGCCGGCACAGAACGCCGCCCCGTAGGGCCCGTACCAATACACCACCTCCTCCCAAACGACATACTAGATCTAGATCTGTTTCATTTGCAAGAAACATTAGATCTCCAATCCCAGGTACTTCGCGTAATGCCACTATAACCAGGTCACCTGTTCGACCTGTAAATGTAAACATAGTAACACCTGCATACACTACGCCATTAGTAAGGTGTGTTAGGACTCCTACCCTGCCGAGGCCTGCTGCCCCACCACCATACTCACCCCCATCACCAATATACCAACTGGACCCCACTCCAAGCCCACCCAGGGCTAACATTGTGAATTCTGCACAGTGTTCAGGTGGGTCTGTTAGTATTAGCCCGCAACGCCCTAGGACAAGGACTGGTGCTTCGGTATATAAAAGCCAGTCAGCCCTGACCCCACCAAAAAGTCCCAATGTTGGTCCAGTTGCTAGGCAAGAACCTAAATTATGGGAGAATATTCAGAAAGAATTGCCTAAGGAACTTTCAAGATTCTGTAAAGAAGCTACTGAAAATATTGGCAATTACAGTGATTTAGTTGATTTTGCTGTAAAATGTGATGTGCCCATTACTTGGATAGATAGAGCAAAGGAAGATAACCCAAATGACTCACAGTCCGCTATAAACCAAGTATTTTACGAATGGTGGGACAGAAGCCACCTGAATTTGGCTAGCAAACTTAGAACGATAATGGCAGCATTTAGGTATATGGGCAAGCCTGCAATCTTTAACAGAATAGTGTACACATGTCCTGATGTAGAAATGTTATTGGATCATGTATTACAGGACAAAATGCCGCCATTGTTTAATGCTGATAGCAGCACTGGCACGCCAAAACCACACAGTTTAGAGAGTGTTGAAGCCCTAGCGCGAGACAAAATAAAGGCTGGTAAAATAACAGCTGTTCAACATGATTTGATTCATCTCCTGTCTGAGATGATTACTTCAAGAGATCATTACGAAACTTTATGTGAATCTTTGGAAATGCCTCCAGAGTATGGCGAAAGTGCAAAACCACGCTATGAGATGTGGATGCTACAAACAGAGGCCACTCTGATCAAGTTTTATATCCGCTCAAAGAGCTATTTGTTCATTATGGCCAGACTGAGGACGGCGTTTAATGCCTGTGGATTCCTCATGTACTGTGATGAAGTTTTCGTGTCACTGGGACACAGAATCTCTGCAATTAATGACTTTGCAAGGGTTAATGACCCGCCACCAAATGAGTTTCCCTCAGCTGAATCTGGTTCGAATTCAGGGGATGATTCGGATTCTCCTAGAAAAGAAGGGACTCGAAGAATTCAGCTGAGATTTCAGATGATGAACGAAGGCAGCCACATGTAGTGGCGAGCACAAGCAAAGAAAATGATCGCACTCCTCAAACTCCTCCAAATTCAAGTAACAAAACGTCAAATACAAATTCCCCAACAGCAACAGCAGTTTCCAGCTCTCAGATGAAAACGTTCAAGGGATAGTGACTCTCAGAATGGAGAGAAATGCCGTTAAAGGCGAAACACGGAAAGAAGTCTTGGAAAGACTTATGCCAAAGGTTTTGTTGAGAGATATTAAAAAGGGAAATAAAAAGTGAAAGGCCATTTTGAACCATAAATAGGTGGTTCAACATCGCCTGTACAGGGCACAGAACCCCTGTACAATAGGGAGAAGTTACAGTAATATGAAGAGACAAGTAATACAAGTACCGCAAAATATAAATAAATGGTTAAAAGGTAAAAATGTTACTTAAATCATAAATCCTGTGTAGTGAATATTGAATATAATTGGGATGTATTGTTAAATGAGTAAAATAGAGTAGCAATGGAGCAATGCAAAATGCGCATAATAGAGAAATAATGGTAATAATGGTAAATCCTGTGCAGTGTGTAATGAAGACGTTGTAATTGTGAGTATTGTACTAAATATTGAAAACTGTTTTAAACCATAGAAGCGTAACTACTAGATGCTAGAAAAGTGTAAAATAATTGATCTAAATACAATGGATAAGTGTATAATTGATACCTGTAGCAAAAGGTTGAAGTGCCGCAAAAGATAGTAAATGCACAGAGTAAATCCACGCAAACTAATGGTGATAGACGGCATAAAATACAAAAGGTATTGAATATGCAGTATATGCTGTAGAAAATAAATAAACCCACAGACAAAGCCACACACAAAGCAAATAATTGTAAATAAACCGGTATATTGTGAAAAGGTCACAGAAAATGATTATAAAAGATAAAACATGAAGCGCAAAGAGTAAAGAATGAGAAAATGTACAATTATATGGCAAATACTGAAAAAAAAAATACCGCAAATACTGAAAAATACTGCAAATATTGAAAATATTGTGAATATGATAGATAGTACTGAAACATTGGATTGAATTAATTAATTTGTTGAAGATTAGCGTGAAGAAAACAAAGCAGTTGTGAAATGTGGATAAAAGGTAAATTGTTGGAGACAGCCCATATTGATAAAAGAATGAAATGTGTACTAGATTGGGTACAATACATTAAATGACTGTATAAATTGAAAAATGAGTGTTTGAGCCAAATAAGGCTATAGAATAGAATTTAAATAAGCAAAGCAATGCTGTGCACATTGCGATAGACCCATATAAGTGAAATTAGAGATATTTGAGAAAAATTTGTAAAATTTAAAAAGTGAATTTTAATGCCTGGAAAAGGCTTACCAGTATCCACAGAGGCCATATATGTGGTTAAATTATTAATTAAATTGGTATTAGAGGCCGTACGGTTGAGAAACATTGATAAAATGGCCCAAATCCAGTACTAAATCCAATATATAGCCCATTTGAGGCTATCTGACAGGCAAGAGGAGAAAAATGGTAAAATTGGGTAAATTTAGCAGTATTTAGCAGTTTTTCCGCAATTTAGCAGTATTCAAGCACAAACCCAATCACAGAGCTGTGTAGCCCATTAGAAATTTCCCCATAGACAACAATGTTAAAAATCTCCTCCAAAGTGACAAATTAGGCCAAAACAGAGCACAATTGGCTCTCCCAAATGCGGATTAATACTGCAGAAGTGCGCGAAATATAATTTTAGGGTAAAATCCAATATGGCCGACAATTTTCTCTCAAAATGGTAGAAAATACAGATTATAAGCCCAAAGAGGACTAAATTGACAAATATACCACTAAATCAAAGCAAATACAGGCAAATAACTGGATTATAAAGGCAAATAAGTGACCGGCAAGGTATTTTAATACCGTAAGAATGTATGTACGATAAATGATGCTTAAAATAGAAGATATATAGAACATTGTAAGGTGGTAAAATAAGAAAAATTTGTGAATTATTGTACAAGTAATAGTCAAAAGAAATTGACCACAAAAGGTGTCAAAAAGACAGCCCAAAGCCGTTAAATTAGTGGTAAAATCGCTTTAATTAAAGAAATTAGAATAAAATAAGAATCTGAACAAAAGGCGTCAGAGATTGAACCATTAATAACTAGAGTAACTGCAGATAATAGGGGTAAATGGTAAGTATGGATGGAAACATGAATTACAGTTGTTAGCAAACCAATTGAACAAAGGTCTCAGGTGTGAAATGAGTTTAGATAAGAATAAGGAATTAAAGGTAGTTAAAATGTTTTGTGCAATGTTGTATGAAATGCAATATGAAATGATGTAGTGTACTGGATATTGTGAAATGCATATATGTTGAGATAATTGGATATATTGAATATATAAACTGGTAATGCAATGTATTAAAATTTATAAGTGTGTACAATACAGCACGTAAACGAGTAAAATAAATGGGACAAAGGATCGGTGTTATTCAAGCTGGAAAAGCCAATGTATTTAAAGAAAACACTCACATTGAATATTGAACAATTAGCCGACAGCGTGTGTTGCTGTAGAACAAGAAGAAATTTGAATCCTTGAAGTGAACCGGGGTGAACCAGTGAGGATGAATATCTCAACGCAAGATGAACTGTATTTGGATCCAGTGAAAGTGAGCAAATTCACTTTAACACAGAACTTAATAATGTGAAGTCAAAACTTCCCAAATTATCCAAGAAGAAGATGAGATCCAGTGAACTGAATTGGACAATGTGTTTAGTGATCGGCAAACAGGAATATAAACAGTTTATCGACAGTCCCTTATTATGAAATAAAAGGTGCTGATATTAAAGAAATTGATGGTGTTATATTGAAGCTGTATATCGTACACAGAGGTGAAGTTAATTGTACTGGAATAATTGATGGATTGATATATTTATCAATGTATTTTATAGCTTAAAAGTTAAGCTAAAATATCGCAAATTGATGTTAGAATACCGTAAAGGGCTTAGAAAATAATTAAATGGTATTGTCGTATATTGGTGTCAATTGATGTGTAAGTATTGTAAAGGATTATGTGGAAAATACAGGCCCAAAAGGCAGCTTATTGTAATAGATGGATAGATAGAGACAGGGTTGAGTCTCAATAGATAGTAGAATTGGATTGGTAGCCATGTTGGATAACAATATTTGATGTCAATATTTAATGTGAATACTGAATGTTGATAATTAATGTCGATCTTGGTCGATTTTGTCGATCTTGGTCGATCTTGTCGATATTTGGCCTGTCGATCCTAAAACTGGCTTTGAGAGGCCTTGCCAGAGCACATTGGACTCTCCCATAGACTTCAATGGTAACCAGATCTCAGAATTTAACATTGGGCCAATGGACCAATGGAGATCTATTTATAGAAACACAGATTACAGCTTAACATTGACTATATAGAAAACAGATCTGAATGCAGATGTATGGTAAATACAGATCTGAATCTAATACAGATCTGACTGTAATAGGAACACTGCTTTTAGGACAGTATTTTGGCGATTTATTAGGCGATTCTGAGGACATCGACTGGTCCCAGGAGTCTATTATTTTACAAAGAATAAATCAAAGCCTTAGATACCCGAGTCTACAGAATTTAATAAATTTAGTCAGTTAGGGAATAAGACCGATTTTTTGGTTCAATTGGTTAAGCAAATGTAAAGCCAATGAAGTCAAATTGGTGTTAAAATATTAAGAAATAAACGAAAATTGTGATTGCAAGGGTTAAGGCAATCCACACAGTTACTCGTATATATTTATATGTTTAATGTGGTCAATTGTCTGGTAAAATCTTAAGAGATAGCATAGAATAATCTGATTATTCGGGTATGGCATTTCAAAGTGTGACTTAAAATGTATAATTGGACCCGAAAGTGAAGAATATTCGGGAAATTTTCTTAATATTGTAGGCAAAATGGTAGAAACTAGAATAAATGTGTTGAAATTGTGAATCGATGGATCAATCTTTGTAACTGATAATATGGTGGTAGCGTAGGATCAATCTTTGTAACTGATACTATGGTGGTAGCGTACAACGAATATAATGGTTATAAATGTACTTCGATAAATGGGGGTAACAAAATGTAACAAGTGCACAGATAGCCAAATGCATTGGCCGTGTGTGAAAAAATAATATTTTATAATATTGAGTATTGTGAAAGAATTGTAATGTTGTAACGGTTAAAGCTCCTGTAAGGAGCGAATGATTACCTATGTTGTGTAAAATATATATCGAATACTCTTGGTAAGGTTAAAATTATTGTGACATTCAGATTTAGTAAATTTGTTATTGGGGGGCACTTATGATTGATAAATAAGAGTGAGTAGTAAAGATTGTCCAATACTAGGAGCGGTAGTCTAATTAATTGATGTGAGTGAAATAAGTATTTGAATTGGAGCTGTACAAATGTTAGTGAATTGATGGTTGTTCTGAAATAATCAAGGCGGTACATTATTTAATATGGTATTATTGAAGTAAATTGAGTAAAGAAGAAGTTGCGTAACTTATAATGTTGTACTCAGGTGGATTGTAACGAAAATGCGAAATGATTATAAACATACATTGTGTGATTCTTGATATCTATCGCAAGGTGTGTCTTGTCTGCTGTAACCCTTATAAATGCTTTCAGCATTTTTCTAACCATTGGGGATGTTATAAATATACGATAGCATCCAAGACATTCGAGACGTAATGCAAACGAAGGCTTTGCCGACATTCCGGATCTTTAGACCAACTCGTCTAAATCAATTATCCAGACTCTGTCCTCTAATGAACTTTCAGATCAGCCCACAGGACACACACCACCTGACTTTAATTGTAATAATATATCAGAGCTTTACTTGAAGTCAACCACAAATCAAAAGGTTTAGGACCTTGAATATTAAAACAGCCCAGCCTCAACTTAGTTTGGAAAAGTCTTTATATTTGAGAGCTTTCTTAGCTCTCCTCTCTTCTGACGGTGGGCATCAAAGAAGAAAAGTAAGACTTGGGGAAAGTGTCAGATGAGTGAGGATGCTGATGTTTGGTTAGATTATTTTGGCAATGAATTATATTCAAGTAAAGCTCTTTGTTCTGTCGATTAATGCTATAGCGTTTATTCTTAGATCCATGGATCAATGTTGTTATTAAATAAATATAAGGAAAGGATATTTGAGATTCTAGTTCTTTGTCTCTGAATGAGCCGTTGCGACTGAGCGGTGTGTATTTCACCGACCCAATCCGGGAATATAAACCAGATGTGTTTACTTGACACATTCCTAACAGACAGATATGATAAATTTCTACAATTTTGAAGGCCAAAGTAACAAAATCATATGAATTATCTGTTACTGCATTGGAACTGGTTAAAGAATATCCACATTCCCAGTATTTAATTGTAATTACAATTACATCACACAAAATGTCTTACACAAAGATAAAAGATCACAAAGAATGGTATTTGCCAATGTGAAAAAGTATGTAGTCACAAATGGTGTACTTTTTGATTAGTCAAACAGAAGAAATTGTTTGATACACCATGAAATGTCTTCTTGTGATACTGGAAAAGTTTAAGAACAGTGTATTTCATATGTTTCATGATTCCTTGCTTGGTGCACATTATGGTCCTATGAATACATACTATACTATTAAGGACAGATATTGGATACATACATGTTTGAGAAGCTGCAAAGTTACATATCTTCCTGTGATGTATGTCAACAACAAAAACAGAAAAGTGGTAAGATTCCTTATTTTCATCCAGGAATTCCTCTTAATTACAAATCCCAATGAGTTATATTTCTGCAGACCTCAAATATTGCCAAAAGGTATTTACAATTATGAATGTCTACTTATAGTCGTTTGTGAGATTACAGGATTTGTGGTAGCAATTCCACTCATAAACATGATGCTATTCTATTGTTCATGCTCTTTTTGACAGAGTATTTCTACTTTTTAGTCCACCAAGTCATTGATAGTTGAGGAAGACAGGGCACTTTCTTATGAAGTCATGTACTATGTTTTAATGCATTAAATAGATGTGATATGTATTTCACCCTACAATCATGGTAGTTTGAAGACAAAAGGTATATTCAAACTATTAATAATTTGATTACTAGGCATCTAAAAGACAAAGGTACAGAATGGCCATTATTCATTACTTCTGTTGCTTTGCAATGGATACTTTTCTTTCACTACTTCAGTTTCAGCCCATATGAGCTTGTATTTCTCAAGAAACCACCAGATATACTAATTTATATTTCAACTTTGGAACATAGTGAAAGGCTATAGAGATTACTGTATCAAAATGAGAAAAAAATAGATCATGTTTCCAGTTTTATACTGAACTCAAAACATTTCAACAACAAAGGCAAGCTTTAGAGAAAAATACCCAAGGTAAGACTCCAGAAATATTCAAAAAGGGTCAATTGGTTTATCTTTTTGCTCCATCTGCAGTTTCATTACAAACCAATCAAGAAACATCATGCAGATTTTGTCAGACCTTTGGTAATAAAAAGAGTACTTGAGAAACACATTACAATACTCAGTGATTTACATGGTCATGTTCTATGTAGAGTATATCATTCTAGAAGGTTAAAGAAAGCACAATTGAGAACTCCAGTTGAAATGCCACTACCTATGAAACTTTTCAAGAAAGTAATGCATCTAATGACAATACATTGTCCAATATTTCAAATGCTACATCAGCACAAAGCTTGGTAGCTCTCAATTGTTATAAATGTTCACCCATACAAAATTGTATGTGTCCCAAATACTTGTGTACATGTTGTATTTTATAAATGTTTCATTTCAGATATTTGTGAAGATAGTGCAATAACTCTACAACATATGTAAACAAATGTACATACTGTCATGGGAACTTGTATGAGAATTTTCATACTTTGTTATTTATTACTTTATCCACATTATGCATTTGATTTCGATCATGTGACTATTTTTAATGAAGATACTATTGATAAAGAATTTGATAATACTATCTATCAAAAGAATTTGTTTCAGCCAACATCATATCATAATGGTGGCTATAGAACTTTATATGAATACATAGGAACTGTTTATCAGAGTATTCATACACATTATCTTACAGTTGGTATGAAATACCTACACATAAGGATATTCCAGAGCCATCCCAAAACAGCACTAGAATTTGTTCCTTAGCAAACAATTTAAATTGACTGCATGGAGACATGGTGCTCACAGACAATGTCATTTCTTTAATGGATAGTTCAATCAAATACAACTAGAAGGTTCTCATTTGTATACATAAGTGTTTCAAATAATTCATTCAGACATTCCTGCTTTACTTTTTAATCAACAAATAAAATTCCTATGTGAGATGGAACATCCATTACAAGAGGCAGAAGAAACTGATGAAGTTACAAACAAAACATGTTAAAAAGAAGTATTGATGAAATTCTTACTATGGCAGAGAGACATAGACTGGAATCATACTTGATTAAATATTGTGAACAATTACCAAGTGAATTTGACACTTTGTACACAGCTAAAAAGTTTGATACTTGTAACCAGAGACATAGAGAAAAGAAGAAACTGATGAAGTTACAAACAAAACATGTTAAAAAGAAGTATTGATGAAATTCTTACTATGGCAGAGAGACATAGACTGGAATCATACTTGATTAAATATTGTGAACAATTACCAAGTGAATTTGACACTTTGTACACAGCTAAAAAGTTTGATACTTGTAACCAGAGACATAGAGAAAAGAGATTCATAGGTGCACTGATTAAAGGAATAACCACAGTAACCAGTGGTGAAGTATATTTGGTAGACTAATTTCCACTGTGAAAAAAATAGGAGGATATGTTTTTAAAGTTATTCAATGGTTTATTTCATAGCACAAGCTATCTATCAATCAGTGAACACTTTTAAGAAATTTCATAGTAAGTTGAAAATTGGACAATAATTTAAATTTAAAGCTTACCATGATGTACACATCAGTAAAGTGTCAATATATGACAAACTTAATAAAGCTTTACATAAATATGGAAATCAGATGAATCATGTCATTTTCCTATGATAATTACATAAAGATAATAATAATACATGGTATTAATATGGATATGGTGAATTTTAGACAAATTGGAGAAAAGCATTTGAATTGTCTTCCTGAAACATGGAAAATGGCTTTCCAATTTGACAGATTTTACTCATAAGATAGATCACTTTGTACAAGGTCTTGATATGATGAGTACTGGAAGACTGTCACAAACTCTTATTCATCCTAGAAGAGTACTGACATTATTGAAGAAAGTGGTTTGTGATGTTACCATGAAGAATTTTCAGTTTGGTCCTTTATATACAGAACTTTATCACTATTATGAAACACATTTGGTTTCATTCACTAACACTGAGGAAAATCTTATTATGCAAATACCAATATTTTTCATAAATAATAAACAATCACTGATGGATCTATATAAACTACATACAGTCCATGTTCCTTTGGACAAAGACACTTACAATAGAAAGAAAGCAAGTACACTCATCTACATCTTAAACAAAATCATCTTACTATTTCTAAAGGAGAATACATAGACTTAACACAACACCAGTTGAACTCATGTCTCAAATTACATAAAGACTATTTATGTCCAAACTTGAGACTTACTGCATCTACTCATGTGCTATCATGTGCAGCAGTGGTATTTCAAACATATGTTGATGATAATTTGATTGATAATCTGTGTGAGTTTACTTACTATGAACATTTCACTCCACCACCAGCAGTATTGGAAACACAAGATGAAATTCTACTTGTAAATTTGCCTCCCAAATGGCAATTAGTGTGTGACAATCGAATCGATAGACTAATAACTCTTGACAGTACTATTTATGCTGTTATCAACAGAAATGATCTGTGTACCTGTGGTATTTTGCAACATATTTTTCTTTATGAATCTATGTGTGCCTGTACTAATCCAGATACATCATTAACTTTATATTACATAGAAAACAGATCATAACTTGCTTATGATCCTTCTTTATGTGAAAATGAACATTCTATGGAACAATATCAAACTACGATTCCAGAATACTGAGCACCTGATATATCCTACAAAAAGAAATCTGTTGATGATATATCTGAAAGTAAGAGAACCAGAAAACACAGAAACATACCTTCCAATAATGACAGTCAGAAGAATGTGACTGTTGATGATCTTTTTTCATTGTCATTTCCTTTGTCAGAAGCAGTTGACTTTATGGAGACAGGTAGAACATTCTACATACTGTATACACAAAAAGTGTGCAAACCACCTGTGGGATTTCCAATTCCATTACTACAGGATATGGACTTCTATTTTAATGTTCTGACTGTTATTAACTTTCTTACTTCAGTCATCAATGCTATTGTGATAACTGTGTGTTATAGAAAATGTAAAGATCTTTTATCAGGTATTTTAACAGTTGTCATGGATATGATGGAAAACAATAAAACAGTACAAGTTCTAAAGTTAAGTGATAATGAAATCACACCTACTGATAGTCATGTGACAACAGTAAATCCTAGTACTAATAATACTCATTATTTTCCTTATTCCATGCCATGGATATTTCTTATTGTATTATTGTCTATGCTTACAATTTTTGCATTGTATTGGATATTTGTCTTAATTATTAGACCTTTGACTAGAAAGTCAAGTGTTTCTTGATATATCTTACCATGTTACAAATGGCATGATGATTTCTTACATCCAGCTATGGATGTATTCCTAGATATTGTACATGTAAGTTCAGGTGAACAAATCAGAGTTTTTCTGACATTGATTGCAGCCCCAGCATGTTCTCTATCCTTTACTGGATCAGTCAAAATCGATAACTTTTGACTAACTAGAAAAAATCTACTTACTACATTATACATTGATTGGCATAATTGTCTCTTTCATTATAATGAACATGTCATCACACTTCCTTCAAAAGGAACTGCTTTCTCATTATAACCAAATTTACTGACATCTTTCTCCAGACCAGGTCCATATAATATACAATGTTTGGCAAGACATATGGATGCTTTATTGCAAATTCCACATGCTTCAGAATGAGACTTTGTCACAGTCTTAGACTTACTCACCTTCCCATACAGAAATCCAGTTAATGCTACATGTCTTTATCAACAAATTCATGATGAAGTTTAAACATGATGCCATTATCTGATACACCATCAGCATCTTATCCTACTCTGTTTGATTCCTCTGAGCAAACAGAACAATTTGTGTAAAATACATAAGAACTGCCCCTGGCATGTTTCTGTTTCATGGGCAGAATGATTACTCTTATCCAAAACATCTAATTTTCTGCATTCTCTCAGTGGAGGGATGTCCTGTATGGTAGTGCCCCACCAATTACCAATGAAACAGAAACAGTGCTGATTAAGGAATTGTACATAAAAGATGTTTGCTTAAGAACTGTTATCATAAAAGCCCTCACTGTTTAATACTTAATGATGGTTGTCAGCAGCCAACCAATCAGAAATACAGCTTTTCTAAATGCTTAATATTTAATGAATGCTTTGTGAAATATAAAAGAGAAGCTTCAACAGCTTCTGTGTTCATTCCTGCTTTTCTTGTGTCTGTTGTCTCACTGTGACATTCACTGCTAACCTGTTTTGATGTTCTTCTGAATAAAACTTTAGGATGAGAGATATTCATGTTTTCTTCTTGTTTATCACCTCACTGGATTCCTGCTGTAAAATGGTAGATCTCTCACCCAATAGTAACATGATGACTAATATGACAGGGAGTAGTTTTCTGAAAAGTACTGGACATAGTGATAAGGTGAAGCCTATAAATTTGTCAGTTATATTCATCATTGGAGAAAGAGAATGATACAATCATAACTTTTCTGACTCAGAGCAATCTAAAAGAATTTTAGAATCTGAGGATGAATGGAAATCATGTGTGAGTTCAGTAGAAGAGGATGAATGTTTCTATGATGTGGTGAGCCTTTAAAATTCCCAGGACTCATCTTATTACTCTTTTTCCATCAGGTCATTGAGCTCAATTTTTGAGACAAAGAAGGTTTGGAGTGGAATGTTAATTCCTAAAAGATTCCATATAAATAGACTAAACTATTCCAAATTATCATCAGTGTGGCCATCTATTAATTCTGACAAAATTTAAGTCCCTTATTCCAAATTCAAATTTTCCTCAAATATTTTTCAATCCTCAAAGTAAAAGTTTTAAAACAAAAAATGAAGCACCATCTCAACAAAATAAATACATCTAAATTCATTATTATTTGCCTCTATACACAAAAAAGAGAAACATTGTTGCAAATCCCTGGTGGGGAGATGCACCTCTTTATATGGTTTATACTCCAACTTTTCTGAGCTTCTGAAAGGATCAAATCATCCCCAGGGCATGCTCAAGATTTCTTAACCATACCTAAAGGTACATTTTGTTTTTAAAATTTACAGGCAAACTAAGCATACAAGTTTGAACATTCTACATTTGCTAAATACTCTCAACTACACTACATGGTAATCTACTAAGGCTACAAGTAAGACCATAAGTTTTCTTAATGCAGAAACTGGTCTATAAGCAGGAAATCTCAAAACATTTTTCCAAATAAAATCTTTTCCAAGTAGTCATCATTTGTAAATCATCTTCTCACTTTAAAACAGATATTCACAAAAGAAAGATTAATAAAACAAAGATTTTCAAACTTCTAGGTCATGCAGATCAACAGATCCACCAGACCATGAATCCTTTATTTTCTACAGGTATCCTTACATCAAGCAAAGTTTGATAGTGGTCACTTTTGAGTTAACAAATTCAGCCACAACATTGATTTTAACCAAATATTTGATCCTAGTCATGATTTGATTTCAGCACTACTCTAAATAATGCATCAAAGTTTGAAATTTCAATTTCAGATGCTGACAGGACCAATCAACCCATCAAAATCTGGAGTCAAGTTTGAAATTTTGCAGATATATTTACATTTAACAGCAAATTTGCTTCATCTTTGAGACACTCCTATGTCAAAACAAATTTTGCTGCCAGTATTGAAGTTTCAATATTGGCCATTCCAAATTATTTAATTTGAAGTTTTATAGCACCAAGTAGTGTGCTCATAGCACAGTCAATTGGCATTTTAACAGGTTACATGGCATTATTTTTTGCAGTTTACAGTAATTGCACTGTACTAAGTGTTCTATGTTCTAGTTAAGGTCAAGAGACCAGGTTTACAGTATACTATGCCTACTTAAGTTTGTCTTGTACTATAATTTGCATCACTTATACAAAATATAACTTTTGTATATTTTCTACTTATTTCATTTTTTACAGTGTTGTATTGTTACATAAATATTGTTTAGTTTATATTATATATAAAGTCCTGGGGTAGGGGTGAATAGTTCCCTTTTGTACCATTCTATACTTTCTACAATTTAGCAACAATATTTATTTCCCCAACTATATCTCTTGCACAACTTATGTACACTTATGCACTCTCACAGTTTACACTAGATTGTCTGTACCATAGTAACACCCACTGAGAACCACTCAAGTGTAGGATCTCACTAGCCAATGGCACACACTGTGTACACTCTAGTAAACCTATTTAAAGTAAATCATTTCATTGTATTAGTCAGTTCTATTCTACCTATGACTTTAACAGTTACTCCATTACTAACCAGTTATTATTGATGTACAACTTCTACAGAAATAAATTACTACAAAGATACATTCAGGTTATTAACATTTATTTATGACTTGAAGCATCTTAGTAGGATTCCAGATAAGTGACATAGTGTTACCAGTTAAGGTTATTTAATATGTAGAAATACACCTAGCATAATAATAATATGAGGACTTTATTGGTGTAAGTTGGATCCTGATTAAAATGCTTAGTAACCATGCATTACTTTATTATTTACATTATTGGTATACTAGTATTAATCTGTGCTTTGCTTGAGTTGACATTACTGATACACTAGTAGTAACCTTTCTTTACATGTGTTGATATTATTGTTGTACAAGTAGTAACCTGTACTTTGCATGCGTTGACATTATTGATACACTAGTAGTAACCTGTGCTTAACATGTATTGACATTATTAGTATACTAGTAGTAACCTGTACTTAGCATGAGTTGACATTATTTATACACTACTAGTAACCTGTACTTTACATGTGTTGACATTATTAGTGTACTAGTTGTAAACTGTGCTTCCGAGAGTTGACATTATTGATACACTAGTAGTAACCTGTGCTTTACATGTGTTGACATTATTTGTGGACTGGTAGTAAACTGTGCTTTACATGTGTTGGCACTATTCATTTACTAGTAGAAACCTGTATTTTGCATGTGTTGACATTATTAGTGTACTAGTAGTAATCTGTGCTTTACATGAATTGACATTATTGGTAGACTAAAAGTAACATGCTTTGTATGAGTTGACATTATTGGTGTACTAGTAGTAACCTGTGCTTTACATGTGTTGACATTACTGGTGTATTAGTATTAACCCATGCTTTACATGAGTTGACATTGTTGGTATACTAGTGATAAGTAGGGGAGTGTTATACTACTTATTGTGAGTTGTATATTAATCACATAATGAGGAGGTACCAGTTGTAGCCTCCTAATATTAGGATTGATGCTTGGCTGTTGTGAGTTACCTGGGATCCTTTACATAGGATGTTATGTCTATCACTCAGATGTGATAGCTGTCACTATATAATCTAGTATTATATAATACAAAGTAAATAGCACTTACTATTATCAAGGTTTATTATATCAAACCTATTACAAACTACGTGTGTGATCCACAGAATCTACTAAGTACAGTTGTATGCAGTCTATGTTGACTCTGTGAGTGTTGAGGTTGTAGGTTGGAATACTGTTAAGATTAGAATACTAACTAATACATGGTGTAACACTACCTTATATAGCTAAGGAGTAGTGGGCACCAGGTTAAGCCTGTGTGTGCCTATTGGCTGTTAACTGATATACTTCACTAGGCATGCATAGGTCCATGAAGGACATGCATGCTCCTAATGTGAGGCTTGTATGATCTTCAGGGAAGACCTGGAAAGATAACAATTAATGTAAGGTTAGTACTGAATGATGATAATTATGGAATGAGGTACCTATCACTAGTAGGAACCTGTGCTTTGCATAAGTTGACATTATTGGTATCCTAGTAGTAACCTGTGGTTTGCATGTGTTGACATTACTGGTCATTACTTTGCATGAGTTAACATTATTGATATAATAGTAGTAACCTGTGCTTTGCATGTGTTGACATTATTGGTGTACTAGTAGTAACATGTGGTTTACATGAGTTGATATTATTGATACACTAGTAGTTACCTATGGTTTACTTGTGTTGACATTATTGATATACTAGTAGTAACCTGTGCTTTACATGAGTTGACATTATTGGTATATTAGTAGTTACTTGTGCTTTACATTAGTTGACATTATTGGTATATTAGTAGTTACCTGTGCTTTAACATGAGTTGACATTATTGGTATCCTAGTAGTAACCTGTAGTTTACATGTGTTGACATTACTGGTGTACTAGTAGCAACCTGTGCTTGGCATGTTTTGACTTATTGGGTTATTAGTAGTAACCCATGCTTTGCATGAGTTGACATTATTGATATACTAGTAGTAACCTGTGCTTTGCATGTGCTGACATTATTGGTGTACTAGTAGTAACCTGTGCTTTGCATAAGTTGATATTATTGATACACTAGTAGTAACCCATGCTTTGCATGAGTTGACATTATTATCATATTAGTAGTAACCTGTGCTTTGCATGAGTTGACATTATTGGTGCATTAGTAATAGCCTGTGCTTTGCATGAGTTGACATTATTGGTGTACTAGTAGTAACCTGTGCTTTACATGAGTTGATGTTATTGATACACTAGTAGTAACCTGTGCTTTACATGTGTTGACATTATTTGTTTACTGGTAGTAAACTGTACTTTACATGAGTTGAAACTATTGGTGTACTAGTAGTAATCTATGCTTTGCATGAGTTGACATTATTAGGTTACTAATAGTAACCCATGCTTTACATGAGCTGACATTATAGTATCCTAGTAGTAACCTGTGGTTTACATGAGTTGACATACATAAGTTGACATTATTGGTGTACTAGTAGTAACCTGTGCATTGCATGAGTTGACATTATCTGTATCCTAGTAGTAACCTGCAGATTACTTGTGCTGCCATTACTGATGTACTGGTAGTAGCCTGTGCTTGGCAAGTGTTGACATTATTGGTGTACTAGTAGTAACCTGTGCTTTACATGAGTTGATATTATTGATACACTAGTAGTAACCTATGGTTTACATGTGTTGACATTATTGATATACTAGTAGTAACCCATGCTTTACATGTGTTAACATTATTGGGTTACTAGTAATAACCTATGCTTTACATGAGTTGACATTATTAATATATGAATAGTAACCTGTACTTTGCACGAGTTGACATTATTTGTATATTAGTAGTATCCTGTGCTTTTGTTATAAATTTTGGGTCGGCAATTTCTACTTCTTGTCACAATACGGCTCAAGACAAACAACTAGAAGACTCAAATGTATTTTGAGTTTCTTTTATTAATTTAACAACAAGGATAGATCTATCTGAGGTAACATCAAATGTAAAGCTCTGTTTGATTTAGTCATTTTCAGACTCAGCCTAAATATCAGGTTCCTCTCCAGTTGAAAAACATCTGTTGAAGCACACCCAACCTTGAAGGTTGAGATTAAATAGGGAGTCCAGCTCTGGAGTGAGGCTGGGCTGTTCTAATAATTGTAATTTTTGTGTCACCTGACTTCAAGCAAAGCTCTATGTCATAATATATTAAAACAGTATGTCCTGTGTGTCTAAAGTTCAACCAAAGGACAGCTCCAGCTGATGAAGCTGTACATTGGATGGGGGATTTGGTTTAGGATAGAGGATTTATACCGGACATCATACATCGGTCTTGTATGCTGTATGAATATATAACATCCCCAATGCATAAGAAAAATGCCAAAGGCATTTTAATAAAGGAAAGACAGCAGACAAGACATACCATTAAATCACATCAACGTTTAACAGTTACAATGACTCATCTACTGCATTGTAAGGCAATGTAGGTAACACCCTGAGTAAATATGATAATTTCACAACATTTCATGACAATAGTAATTCCACTTTTAAGAAGTAGTTATCAATATCACAGCAAGTTTGACCAAGTTCCAATATATATATTTTTACAATACCATCTCTACTTATACATTAGAGCTTATGATACAAAATCCATTTAAATATTCCATCACCTAATTAAATCTATAGACACTTCTTTAATAAAGACTAGACCCATTGTATAACACCAATTTTCTAACATCAATTAACAATGATGTATCATTTCAGCACTATGGATATCTTTTGTATTATATGGGTACTTAAATTAACACGGCAGTCATACTCATCACTTTTACAGTTCATGTACTTGCTCAATGTCAATGTCCAATGTTTCACATTGCCACTCTTGTTTTTCTTCTGTATCTTGATATTTATTATCATCAGAAACATTTCAGCACCTCTTTACTGATCTGTGACTTCTCCAATTTCACCAATTTCATTCATGTATAGATTTTAAAATGTTCTGGCTTTTATCTGGATTTGGTTCACAGTCACAATGCACCTGGCTATTTTTCTGCTATCACCTATTTAATCAAAGTTCCAATTAAGGGTCAATCTCCCATCATGCATGGTGCTGGATTGTTTTTAGCACATTTCTTCTTGATGGGTGCCTGAGTGGCTGGGCGTGAGGGTGATGCTGTCCTGCAGCATGGGTACAGCAGACGGTCTGACTCTCCCAGTTATGTGTGTGTGTGATTCCCATTGTATTTCTGTTTGGAGTGGTATCTTCATATGACCCTTTGCCAAGTTATAGACATCTGTTAATGTACCAAAGTAATGATCAATTCTACTATTTAATCAAGCCATCTATGGCTTCCAAGTGTGATATTCAATCTAGTAGTCAACTTATTATTTTATGTGACATTCGATGGAATATTCTCAATCTATATAGAAACAATACAATATATCATGGTTTATTATTTTCAATATTCACTTCACACCATTATTTTATATTATTTTCAGGTCATGTCTTGCTAGACATTGAAGGGGGGTGTTCTAGATTTGGCTGCCCAGTACTTTGATTTAATCTATTCTTTTCTTATTGTACATAAATATTATCAAATGGCCTCACAAAGGGTTTCAATATGAGTACCCAGTGACCCCTTTTTTATCAAATGGGTCATGTGATCCCCTTGTCTCAGTCACATGATCACATTATGGGGGTCTATTAACTTTATACAGGTGTCTTTTCCACTTTATACAGGGTGCCTTTTCAACTTTATACAGGGTGCCTTTTCACTTAATTTAACTGCATTTTCTAGTGTTTTGAGTAACTTTTTGAATGTCTATGTATTTCTCAAGTGGAAATAACCCACTTTAGGGGCATTTTCTCAAATATCTCCAGAACTACTTGACATAAAATTTTAATTCCAACACCATACACCTATATACATTGCCAAGGAGCCACTAGAGCAGTTTTGGGCAAATTTAATTTAAAATTTTGAAAATTATTTTTGAATTTAACCACTTGGAATAGCAAGTACAGGTCGTAAGGAACCCCACACTTATTTCAGAATTTAAATATCTTCATTATTAATTATTTTATCGGGTTTTTAGGTTCCCAATGGGCCATTTTACACTAGAAAATGCCATATGGGCTACATCTGACTTGGATCCAGATCTGGGGGTCTTTAACCAACTTTTTGACTTTTTAAGTCATGCATGCTCAATTAGAGAGTGCATTTGTATAATATGTTTGTTTCACTTTGCCCATATTATTTCTATGGTAAAATGATGTGCTTTGTCATTGTACAACAGGCATCTCTATTTTCTAATGTGGACAATAAAATTTCAAAAATTTTCAACTTTTGCATGTATATTCACATGTATATTTGCGTGTATATTTGCATGTATATTAAATTCATTCAGTCAATTCCTTTCATATTTCACTTTATCATTGGGTTAATATAAGCCTTTTATGGGCAAGTACTGTTTCGTTGCTTACTTCTATGTTACATATCAATGTATTACAATGTACTACAATTCTTCCACGTATATTATTGAATTGTTATGATACATTCTACAGCTTCTACACTTAGTTCTGATTCATTTAATTATAATTTATAATTTATGAGTATATATATATATATATCAGTACATCATATCTATTGCCTATTAACCTTGAAGTCCATGGGTAGCAGCACACAATATATTATTCTACCTTATCAAATCACATTGTACAATACATCAATGACATTTAGGTAGACATAGCATTTAATAACATTTACCTTGTACTTCTATAATTACTTTTATACTTTTAATTGCACTTATTTACAATTATTTTTCTTTCTTAATACATCACATTGATCCATTTCAACAATTGTAATATATGACATCATGCTTCATAATCATTATGATTAATTTCTACATTTCTATATTTCTATCACTTCACATATTTCTGTTACTTCACATTTAACAACACCAGATGTTACTTTAAATATTTTCTGATTATTTTGATACCAATTCTTCACATTTTATGACACTGAATGATACTTTTTAAATGTTTTCTGGATATTTTAATACAAGTTATATAGGTCTGATATCCTGTATAGGCAATGTTGAACCAGTCTATGATTCAATATGGCCTTTCTTATTTCTTCCCATTTACATCTTCCAACACAATGGTTGGGTCCAGATTTTATAATATTTCTCTTGGGGTCTCCCTTGGACATCTTTCCTTTCAAATCTCAATGACACAATCCCCTGTACATTTTCCTCATTTACTTCAATTTCTTCATATTCAATTATGGGTTGTTCATTTTCTGCAACTTTGCTTTGTGCTTTTCTTCAGCTTTGTGGGGTTCTCTTCCTTATCATCATCATCTTTCTTCAAAAGTGATCTAAAAATTCTATATTTTGGGACTGGGGAGTAATTTTAGTTTCTATGTCATTCTCAGCTGAATCATCTTGTTTGTCCATGGAGGTACTAGGAAAACTCTTCCCCTTTTTCCCCAGACCTAATTTAGAGTCAGCTGAGGAATGTGTGTTTTCATGCAATGGCGGATCATGCACACTTGCATAATCATTCATCACTGAGATCTTGTGTCCCAATGACACTAATGTCTCATCACAAAAAATGAGGTAGCCACTTACACTGAAAGCCATCCTCAAATGAGCCATTTGTATAGGAAGTCAGAATGCTGTGCAAAGAAATTTAGCAGTGTGGCCTCTGTTTGGAGCATCCACGTTCTGTATTTTGGCCTAGCCTGGGGTCCGTATTCTGGTGGCACTCCTAAAGAGTCACATATGGTCATATAATCTTGTTCAGTTCTGATTACCATGGCTAGTCTGTGTATTACTGTGTATTCAATGGCAGTGACCTTTCCAAGTCTGATATAACCACTACCAAGTATTTCTGAAGTTTCTAAGGCCATTGGCATGCTTCGCCTGACTATGCCGTCTCCACCTGACAAAGCTGGAGTGGCATTGGACCTTGCATATTCAAACAAAATTTGTAGGTCAGGGTATTTTAAAATGATTCTGTGGAAAACCATGGATTGCCCATATAATCAAAAGCTTCTTGGATCATTTGTAATTTCTTGCCAATATTTAGATTGCTTCTGCCCCACCACTCAAAGAATACCTTTGAGACCATCAATTCAGAGTCATGTGGGTTGTCTTCTTTTGCCCTTTCACCCAGTGAGTAGGGATGTCACATCTAATGGCAAAGTCATGAAGTTCACCATATGTAATGATGTGGGTCATAATGTCCACACAGAATTTCAAAACTTCTCTTGTCATCTCACATTGTATGTGTTGCCAAAATTGTGTCTCACCCAGTGGAATCTCTAAGCTTGGGGTCATTTCAGTATTGTGTATACATGCACTAGTTCCTGGTGTTGGGTCTGTGATTATGCCCTCACTAGGGCACTCATCTTCATTCCCTTCTTGTGGGTTTGGACTTTTAGGTGGAGTATTGTGGCAAGAAGTACCAATTATCTCACCCAAACCATTCTCATCTGGATTTGGTGATGCACTTTGTCTTGAAGGAGAAACAGGGGTCCTGGATCTAGATCTTTCAGGTATAGTTATTGGGGAGGAGATTGGTGAAGAAGTTGATGAGTAGCAGAGTGAGTAAGGTGGTGGAGACATTGGTCTTTGAGGGGTCATTGACCTATTATGAAGGGACGGAACCACCATGCACCCTGGTGTCATTATATTTACACTCACCCTTGTAGTGGGAGATCTATCTCTCTGGGTGTGGTTGGCCCTGATAAAGGATACAGTCCTGGAGGGGTGAGGGCACACCCTCATAATATTTTGACCTCTAGGTGATGTGCATGGCCAGTGCTGGCAGTTGTTGCGACTAACACTTGGTGACCTGGTTGACCTGGGTGTTCTGGGTAAACTTGATGACCTGTATCTTCTTGGGGGAGTGCTATGGGGTCTTGGTTCTGGATCAGACCAAGGCCTCACAGGGTTGTAGTGATTCAATCTAGAATTTAACCTTTGAAATGGGTGGTTAGTAATTGCTGGTCACATCCTGCCACATCAAGAAAATTCCCTTTCAATCTGGAATCTCTCACTTTCATAATTGTAATCATAATCTCCCCATTTAACAAAGCTTCCTGAACATTGGGCGATATCAAAGTCAAATTGATAAAACCCAGGTACACCTGTGAACTCAATTGAACCTTTTGTAATACCTGGTGGAAGTTAGAATGTAAAAGTGCATTCTCATCTGTCCCATACACCTGTTGCTCTTCCCACAGCAGCTATTTGGATACTATTTCTAGTGAGTGGGTCTCTGAAAGTCATGCCTGCAAACAAATATCATTAAAATATTGTGTCAAATTTTTAAAATTAATTGTGTGAGTATAGCCAACCTGATCATGCCACTACAGATCAATATCATTAATTTATTTTGTCTGGATAATTAATTTATCTAAGTGAAGAATTTTGTATTAATTCCCTTTTTGTTGCAGCTACCATCTACAGTTATTACTGTGGTGGCTCTTCTCTTTCCAAAGCTGCACACATCATTTGAACATGCCTCACTTTCTTTGAAGTCCAGTTTCTGATATTTACCCAGTCATTCCCTTGTTTCAGTGTTACCTGTATGTTGAATTCTGACCTCATGATATTTCTTGTTTTTATTTTGTGTGGCAAGGGCACTGTCACTGTGATAGGCATTGCAACTGGGGCTTCATGTTTGCGTATACATACATCATCCCAGTTGATGGTTACTGTGTCCCACAAATAATTTCTCTGTAAAATAATTTGTTTGGGTAATAGCATGTTCTCCATTTTATACATATGCATGTGGCCAGCAAGTGATTTTATTCTCAAAGGGGCATAGTAATCAGAATGATACAGAAAGAAATACAGAGTGCAACATCTGCTGTTTTTATAGCCACGATACCATGACATTGATTGAAATACTTGATATAGCGCAGACAGAGCACCAAATATAGCAATAGCACTTCCTACTGCTGTGAGCAGAGGGTGTGAGCAGATGACTCTCTCACTGGACATGCTCTGGGCCAAATAGTAAGGAGCTTCAGTAGATTGTGTTATTATCTCTGGCAAATAGTAGGCCTTCATTGGTGGGATTAAATGTATTAGTCCCAAACTTGATACCAATGACTGCAGTTTAGCTTGTTTTATCACAATGACAAGCATCACAACCACACAAATACACACTAACATACTGGCAACCACTGTTATTATATTCAATACAAATCGGGAGGAAATGGGCTGAGATTTTCTTCACTTTGTTTTGATTTTTTTTCCTTCTTCATTCAGCCATTTCACAATGGCAGGCAGAATGGAAGGCATCTGTAAGGGGCCCTTTTGTATTATCATACATTCTCACCAGAACACTTGTTCTACCCTCTTCAATTCTGGTTTGACTGCTTTAGCTAAATTTGGTTGATATTATTTCAAAAGTTGCCAAAAAGCTAAATTCACTGTAAAATGCATTGTCATGGCATAGTGGTTTTCTCACCACAAGCACTGATCTGTTTCAGTATACTGGCATATTCTAGGTCTAGCTGACAATCACACAGAAAATCCCTGGACACTATGGTATATGTGTGCTCTAGCACGGGCTTGGCTAGCCCGCCATCTTTTGTATCACATTTAAGTGATCTGGAGCCATGAAAGTTTGCCAACAATAATTCTTTTCCTCCATCTAAAATGGTAGAGGGTACCTTGAATTATACATATATGTGAAAGGGCATGACTGTATTATCTTTTTTGGGCCCATATAAAATATTGCACTACCACAGCCATAAGCACTTTTATGTTTCACCACAAACAATTCCTCACAATAATACATGAACCTAATGGATTTGCACATTATCATTTCAGTCATTCTCAATTCTATGTAATACTCCATACCTAACACTATGTAAGGCTTTATTACCTGTACCTGTGAATAGCTATCAGCCTTTTCATTTTCGTCTGGTATCAGCACTGGAACTGTTTCAATTTCAAACAACAATAATGGTGGTCTTCGATATTCTTGAATAAACACTGGGAAAGTGATTATTAATGAATGGGTTTGCTGATCCACAGCAAAAGTTACCAATTTCATGTCTCAGTAATGGGGATATGTGCTCCACAGCTAGAGCATAATTTGGGTGCTTCTTATGCACCATCTTTTGCACTTCACTTAATATTCTTGGTAGTTGACTATCTGAGAAAATTCTTGTGGCAATCTCCCCTGAGAAAGCACTGTGATGCCTCTCATCACTTCTTTGCTAGAGCACTCTAGTACTTGTAATTGCTTCACTTGTTCTTCATCAGACACTTTCATAAAGATCTGTAGATCAAAGCCAAATTTCATGCTTTCTACCAGATTCTTTGTGTCTCCAAAGGCTCTACCTGATGCCTGTTTCTCCAATTCCGTTGTCTTCTGTGCATTGCATTCACAGTATCCATGACATTTTGCAGCATATCTACATTGTATTTTCCATACATCAGGAAATCATTTGAGTACTGCTTTAATTTTTTCTGTCTGCCTGAGTTTCCCTTCTCATTGCAGAAACAGCATCATTGATGCATCATTGTCGCTTGCCTTTTATCCAGGAGATAACACTTTCAACAGCCAGGGTGATCAGGCCTGGTATTGCAGTGAGAATCAGAGCTCCAATTCCCCTTCTATGTCTATTTTTAGATGGGGCCAATGTCGGTCTTAGTTCTGGCAAGGCTGAATATAAATCATCACACAAAAGGTCATGTACCCTCTCAATATAATATTTCTCTTGCTGTTGCAGATACTCAATATAGGGGTGGCCCTTGCACACCATTCCCTCACTGCTTTGTCACCTGGGTGTCTACTGTAATCAAGTGTCTGCCTTCTTTATTTCTAAGGCTTTTGAGCACTTTGAGAAATTTATCAGTTCAACTTTTATCTTATCATATCTTGGAATTGGAATTGATGTGACTACTGTCACTCTATCTAACCCATTCTTCACTATTCCCAAATATCTGAAATTTGTCCCATATTTTGCCACCAATTTATTTTGTATACCCCTAGTTTAGGCATTATTCTTTCATTCCCTAATGTTTCAAATTCATCATCACTGTGACCATTAAATTCTCAAGCTGCATTTCCCATTTCATGACCATTTTCATCATCATATGCAACACACATCTCATGACCTGTTTCATTCTTAGATACCTTTTGTAATATTGTGACCAGTTATATTCTCATTTATTTCTCGCAACCTGTGACCATTTACATTTTCATTTATACCCCATTTTGCATGACCATGTCTATTCCTGTGCAACTTTACACCCCCTATAGTACAACCCCAACAGAAAATAGTAGAATAAACTTCATCTACCTGCAGGTTTTACTTTGAGTCCAATGTCATAGATATGCTTTGAAATATCTTTGTGATTCCCAGCATTTCCTGATTTGTGTATATTCCCCCTTTTCTTCTCCTTTTTGTTTCAAACAGTGTTCAACTTGGCTCTTCCTGAGACTGAAACAGGCAATGATCGATTTGTCTCTTCCTGAGACTGAAACAGGTAATGTTCGATTTGTCTCTTCCTGAGACTGAAACAGGCAATGTTCAATTTGTCTCTTCCTGAGACTGAAACAGGCTTTTCTTCTCACTTGCTTGTGTGTTGAAACAAAATACTTCGAGGAGTAACAGTCAACTGGTTATCTTCTTGCAATGCCAGTTCAAGCAGAAGTGGGCCAACTAGTTGGCTTTCCTTGGCTATATAGCTTTCTTGGGGTTGACCTCTGTCATCTTCACTGATGAGGGGTGACACACTGCATTATTATTAGACCAGCTTGCAGCAATTTAAGCCTCCCTGGGCTTCTATAAATTGTGTGCTAATTACATCCTCTTTAGAGGTATGTGAAGCATTTAATGAGTTTTCTCACTTCTCATTTCTCAGTTCTCAGTTTCACTACAGCTTTCAACAAAGCTTGGTAGATTGTCAATGGTCACCATCCATTATATTCTCATGGGGCATCCAATTGGTCACCATTCATTGTATTCTCAAGGGGTATTCAATTGTCACACCTTCTGGTATCTTTCAATTTCATTAAATTATTTCATCTGATTTATATTCGCCAAGGGTCTTAGCACATCAGTCCCCTAATTGACCTTAATCCCAAAATTATGCAAATTCTTTCAAGATTCGTTTCTATTACAATGGGGCATTTCACTCATCCCATTAGTGCTGGCTTGTTGCTTTAATTTACAAATTCATTGCACACATGGTCAATATGGTCACTTTTCACTGTGTAATTTGTATATTTGTGCTCACGCTTGCTTTATTCAGCCAAAGTGGAGACATTTCCCTTACTTGTCCATATTGACCCTGGTTTTAATGTCATCTCTTCAGTCAAATGGGGATAAATTTGTCCTGTTAATGACATTAGCAGGAATTGGTTTGGTCCTACTGCCTTGTAGATTACCAAGGTCCCACAAAATAACACACTATTTTTTGACTGCCTGTTTGAATAACACTACCTTTCACCTGATACATGTACACTATCTGTCCTACCTCATAGTGTGATACACTTTGATTTTATTCATTAAATCTGTCCTTTCACTATGGAACTTTTGTAGTCTATCCCTCATGTATTTCAGATTTTTCTTCAATCTTTCATAATAATCTGTGAACGTCCCACTTACAACCACACTTGATCGTATTTCTAAATCTTGCGATATGGTAGCCTTGTGTCCAAAAACCAGTTCATATGGGCTCATATTATCTAAATTAGGAGTGCTGTATGAATTTTAGCACAACATTGCATACGGCAAACAATCAGGCCAAGACCATACTTCGGTCAAGTGCTTTACCAATAAAGTGGATAGACTTTTTATCCCATGTTCCGCCAACAGGGATTTGTGGTTTGTTGGGCTTACCATAATCATTTTGATGCCTAACTGTTCTGTAAATGCATCCATCAGAGAGGATGTAAAAGCTGCATCTTGATTACACATTATGTGCATCCGGGGGCCAAAGTAGGATACATAGCCTTTCTGAAATACATTCAATGTATGGAGGGTCTTTGTAGAATGTAATGGCAATGCTGCAATATAATTTGACACTTCACACAATAGCACCAAGATGTATGCGTATCCATGGCTATTAGGCATATGTTTTATGTCCATGCTTATTTTAGTCATTGCAGGCACATTAATATTCATTCTCTTTTGTAGGGGCCTATCAAACTTTTTGCCTTTCTTGAACAGTTGGCACACATGGCATCCAGTTATGTACACTCTTAATTGCTCAGCTAGATTGGGGCAATAAAATCTCTGGCTAATTGTCTAGTAACACTTTGTAATACCTGTATGTCCACCCATTGCACTGGAGTGGTACATGTCGAGCAACACATGCACTTTTGATGTTGGGATGCATAACACGTATCCATTTCACTTGCATATTTTCAGTTATTTTAAACAATAATCCATCTAATATCATGTAATTACAGGCATTCACTTCCAATCTATGAGCTGCAGCTTTGTTTATTGGGGCTCTATTTTGCAACAAATGGAGATATAATTTGACAAAAGAGCCAGCTATCCTCTGCTTGCATGATGGAAGTCCAGATGACGGGAGTGCTCCCCAACTCATAAAAAGGCCGGGGTGTGTGCCATCATGTCTATGTGATTGGTGCACATAAAAGAACACATGTGGACCATCGGAACATGCCCAACCGCTGTACTTCTATCTGCAGTTACCATGTGTGAGTGTGTGTGTGAATGGCAGCAATCAAGGTGATTGTACAAATAGGATCTGCGTACCGCTTGAGGCATGCGACCTGTATGCTCCCCAGGGAGTTGATCTGGGAGAGGGTGGCTCCCTCTCATGCTGGCATGACACAGTAAAAGTGATTTGCCTTGGCTGCATATCATTGTGAAGAGGTCTAGAAAATGCATAGCATTAGGGGATCGCTATATAAAAACCTTACAGTTGAAGTTGAAGTTGAAGATATACATCTTTGAATTGTGGCTGGTGAGGTATGCTGCCTTTAAATCTTTAAGGGTCAATGGCAGTTTTGTATCTCTCAATATTTTGTGGTTTATCTGTGCTAATATTTTGTCAACTTTGCCTTGCTTTGGGAGGAATTTATACCACGTTCTACTCATGTCTACTACTTGATCTAGGGGTTCTGGTTCATAGAAGTCTGACTCATCTGGTAATCTGATCTCAGGGTCCAATATTTCTTCCCCTTCACCTGTATCTATCCCAAAATTGTACTTTCGTTCCATGTATTTTAATATTCTGTCTGAATTTCTTTTTCTTTTTCTACTTTTTCTACACTCTCCCCATTCGTATCCCCCTTGTGATGGGTTCTTACTGTGGTCACCCTTGGGAGTAATACCCGGGATTAAAGACTTTTGTCTAGGGGGTCTACCTTAACAGGGCATTCTGTGGGAATCTGTGGGGAGGTTTTCTCACAGGATTTTTACTATTTCCCTTGAGGGACCCTCTCTTTGGAATTGCACCTTGTCCTGCATATTCTGTTCAGTTGCTTGTGGGGTCAAGTTCTTTATTCACACCATGTACCTCTGGTACAGTTTCATCCCTAGCTTTCAATGAAGCTCTAGTTCCCACATAAAATTCTTAAACATCCCTGAGTCTACAGAAACTTACAGGAATAAGATCTGCTGGATCTTCATCCTCAGAATGATGTCTACTCAAATAATCTGATAAAATCATATCTTTTCCCTTCAGGTAGTACAGATTAAAACTATGCACTTAAGTGGTCTAGTAACCTCATTATTCTATTTGAGGCTGGTTCAGTCTTTGCTTTTCAATATTTGATTAACTGCAACATGGTCTACTGCTGCATCAAAACTCTCTGTGTTTAAGTATATTTTTCCACAGCCCCATATTAACTAAAAATCAGTCATTTCTAATTCAGTGACACTATATCGAGAGCTTGCTTCAGGCAGGGTTTTGCTCACATATCCTATCAAGTGAGGACTTCCATCCTGATACTGCCACAGCAAGCTACCCATGCCAATTTCACTGGTGTCTGAAATAACACCAACCTGCCAACCACTCTAGGCAGATGTAATACAGGCGGTGTGCTCATTCTGCATTTTACTTCTTGAAAAGCTTCTTCTTGTTATTTGCCCCATCGAAAGGGTATTCCTTTTCTGGTCAGTTCTATTATGGGCTTTAACAGAGTTTGCAAATCAGGGCAAAATAATGCCAAGTAGTTCATGACACTGCAAAAACTTTTACATTGCCTCAGGGTGTGTGGTGTAGGTATTTTTGCTATTGCCTCTGTTCTAGATCTCAATGGAGTGACTGTTATATTTTTCTGTGAAATGACAAATTTGTTTCCCATATAAACTAGATTGGTTTTAAATAACTGACACTTCTTTGGACTTAATCTCAGTCCATTCTTAATCATTGACTGGAAAAGTTGTTCTACAAGAAACCAATGTTCTGCTTTTGTGCTGTGGATGAGTAGATCATCCATAATAGCAATATATTTTGCCTTAAAAGGGCAAGAATTAGTGTTATGTAGTCCATCCAGATTTGAGGCACACAGCTATCCCTATGGGCAACACTTCATACCAATAGATTGGACTTTCAAAGTAAGGTAATATCCTGCAATATTCCTTACTTTTGTCTGGTAAGGGGTATTGAATGGTACAGCATCTTTGATATCTATGCATGACATCACTTCACACTTTGAATTTCCCAGTATACTAAGTACATCTTTCATGAGGGGATGGATGTGTTCTTCTCAGAATCCTAGTATTCAATAACCTAAAATCAACCACTGGTCTTTTATCATTAGTAAGCTTTCAGGTTATCACATTACTGGAGAAGTGTGACTTGTACTGCTCTTAGACAGTATACCTAACGTACTAATCTTTCCATCTGTTCATCCATGAGATCCCTTGTCTGTCTCACTTAGGGGGAAGGGTCTCACAAAGAAAGGCAACTCATCTATCACCTGTATATCTGCTGTCAGATTTGGGCAAGCCCCAATTTCCATCCCTCAAACTGAATGCTTCCCTGTATTTGAGGATCATTTCCATCAATTTTGCTTTTTCTTTTGATGTCAAGTGTGAGTGGATAAATCTATATTTCATAAAGATCTGATTGTCTGTTTGAAAGTGGCGTGGGTCATCTGGAGCTAACCACAGGTAAGGGTCAGTACATTCCCCTCTGAAGTTGGAAATGGCCCTAATTCTTGGACTTCCCCTAATAAAATCTGTGCCCATCATCCTATTATACTGATCAATTTTTGTATTTTGGTCCCCTTTTCCTGGCAGCCTCTTAGCGTAGTGAAAAAGGTTGAATTTTTCTTCAGCCATGGCAATAAGTCTTTGATATTTCACCTTGTAATAGCCAATGGAGTGTAAGTCAATAATTCCTACTGGTCTATCTTTTGACAGTTTACACATTTTGTCCCCTTTATTGTTGAACTCTATCACTGTCTTATTATGTTTGAATCTCATTCTAAAAGTGAATATTCTATCACCTGCAAAGAACTTAGCTATTGCCCTACCATTTATTGACTTTTGGAATGGAGCTACAATTTAATGTAGGCTTTACCTCCCAGTTTGACCTTCAAGTCATTTTGTGGGTAAATTGGGATAGACTGTGACAAGAAATCAAATGAACTTGTTCTTGTATTCAATATCCCTTCTAGCTCAACCATATTCTTCATACCAATCACCAGATCAATGCCCTCATGTAAACTTGCCACAATTGTGTATATCTCAAATAAATGCCCCTGTATCATTATTTGGACTGGAAATATGAATTCAACTGGAATAATAGCCCCATTTCCTATTCTGATTCCAGTACATGCTGATCTCATTTTCTGAATCTATGTAGGTACTCAGTTCTATCATAAAATTCTTTTGACACATAGCTCTTTGATGCCCCCGAATCAAAGAATACTTTATTTCTGTTTTGTCAAACAAGTGCCCTATCGTAACTCCTTTTCCATCTAAGGAAATTATGTTTTCTGAATTGAATGTTCTACACCTTCTCTGGGCCATATACCATCCAAGATAAGTTGTCATCACATTGACATGTTCCTCAAAATTTGACGAGTTCGTCAACTCACAAGAAACCTCTTCAACATGTTCATTACTAGCATCTTCAAACACTCCTCTTCAGAGAAATCTGTTCTTTAAAATTTTGAATACTGGACTGTCATTCATAGGTTTAAAGCAGGAATATTCAGTTGCTGCTGTATATTGTACATGTGTTGTGAGGATTGACCACAAGAGGTCAGCTTCATTCAATGCTGACAAAGGTTCTTCTTGAAATTCAGAATCACAACTCCTGTGCAGGGCAGCAGAATATGGATTTTGTGCAGCTGCCACCTCAACCAGATGTTGTGCATGATCTGTCCCATTTGAACTTTAGTGGGGACACAGGCTTGTCCTGCTGTATGGCTTCATAAACTCTGTGTGCCTCATGACACACTCAAACAAAGTTTCTTATACTGAGGAATGTATTTAATCATTGTGGCTTGAAATGGAGTACAGGGGGTGCTAACCCTGAACTCCCTAGTTGTTTAAATATTCTACTTGTTCATCATACAGATCCTCATACATTTTGTATCCCTCATCTGTTTCAAACTGGCTATCTATATTTGCCATCATATTACTTGCTCCTCTAGTCACTCTTTGTTCATCATCCTGCCTTCTCTGACAAAACCTAGATATATGCCTGGTTCTTTACAATAATAGCATCTCATAGAATCTCTTGAATCTCTATTTGCAACTCTTGGTCTACTTACATTTGGGGTTTCATCAAATCTACCTCTACCTCATCCATACCCTGATCTTTCAGCCCTGTAATTTTGCCTGCATATCTACCACGAGAACCACTCTGTGATCTACCTACATTTTATCTAAAACCACCTCTTTCATTCCCTCTGCCATTGTATGGCTGCTTGGGTCTATCATAAAAATTCTTGTTTCTGACTTCTAACTGCTTTATTTGAAGGCCTCCCTACATCTGGAGGAGCTACCTGAGGTTTATATGGTGGTTCTTTAGGTCTCTCATCAGACATGGTCATTTTGCACATTTTAAACTCTGAATCATCAATTTTATTTATAATCTTACCCATAGATTTTGAATTCCTCTGTGATCCACCATCACTGCTCATGCTCATGCTGTGCACACCAGAGTCTCCCATTCTAACATCATTTTTTGGTAGCCACTGCACTGAGCTATATTGAAAGGAGCCATTCCTTTCTCTCCTGCTCCTTCGGTAAGCAGTACCCTTTTTATGACTGGGTTTTTCACCAAAGTTATTAAAGTGTTCTAATTTCTTGAAAAGTAGTTATGTTTATTACCTGTGTAACCAACACAGGGAGGGAGATTGGCTTTATCACCATCACTTGTGCATCTCTGGATAGCCTAGTCTGTTTGCCAAATTTTTCACATCATTACAGAAATCTTCTATGTCATCTTTTGTTGGATCAAATTAAGATTCTGCCATTCCATATAAAGGGCCTGGGGCATTCCTGCCTTTCAATTACCATCTCACCAAGAACAGACTTTTCATTGTTTTGGCCTTTGTGGCCTCATCAGGGCCATGTCAGGGTCAAAAATTGTGGGATATTCTGTCAAACTTGACAGCCATGTACAGGCCTTACCACAAGTATCCCCGAAACCAATCACATTTCTTTTTCTGATCAGTAATATTACAATTTGAAAATAGTCTTCTACCTTCATAATATGGTCTTCAGGTTTTTTGCCCTTTTTCCCATAAAATTGGGGGATGGGGAATTGTGGCAACCCCTGTTGGACTCAATCAAAGCATTCTTTATATCATCCACTGTGGCCATTGCTATGGGTACAATAGGTGAGCCTAGAGGAGTTGTAGAAGAGGATGTGCTCCCAGAACTTATGGAGATATGGGAGATGATGATACTGGATTTCTCAGCAGACTAGTTGGTGGGCTTCTAGGCAAATGTCTAGGCAGACTTGTGGAAGGGAGCTAGGTGGGACCTACTAAAGGTGTGGGTGGTGTGAACCCTGCTCTTTCTCTCTTGAAATTGTGCTAAATGGTAGCACAATGCATATAATTTTTGTCTTGGGGTTTCAGTAAAAGTTATCTCATCATCTGAATCAGAATCAAGTTCAGGATGTGTTGTTTCTTTTAAATCTGAGCCTTCAGCTCCAGGAGGGATTGGGTCTATAATCTGCACTATGCAGATCTACACTGTGAGGAGTTCTTGGATTTCAATCAGGTCTGGGACTGAATTTTCCAGGAAATGGACTATTAAGCTGTTTATATTTAAGTTTAAGAGGGGTACTAGTGGTGACAGTTGTGGGGTTCTCACTTCCAGTCTTGGTTTCTGAATCAGTCTTCTCAAGATGTTTGGGAGAGACCCTTTGTTCTTTTTCAGGCTCAATGATGGGGTTGGGTTCAGCTATTTCTTCCCTAGGTGACTGACCTGTGGGGTTATCAGTAATAGATAATTTGATGGGGAGGACACCTTGGGACTTCACATCCAAGCTTTGTTCTCCAGAAAACAATCAGAAGTTTGTGGGAAATCTTCGGCTACCTTTCTTCAGCCAGGATAACAGAGAGAAAGACCTGTCAAACCTAATCAGATGGAATTCTCTTCCATGTACCAACGACCTGAGTCAAAGTTAGTTCAGAGCTGGGCACGCTTCAGACATCAACTGAAAGACCAGATACAACACTGTCTCAAGCTACTGTTTTACAATATTCATAATAATTATTCAAAGAGACTAAACTATTGGCAGTATTTTGGACTTTTGGGAGATCTTCAGCCAACAGGGCAACAAAGTGTCACTGGGATGCCTTGGGACTAGCACTATTGACTCAACTTTCTCTCCTTACCATGCACCATTGACCTGAGTTGAGGTTAGCTCCAGAGCCGGGCACACTTTCAAGAGAGTCTCAAAATCGGCACTAGTGGGAGGCAATGACACTTCCTGATAAAGTTCCAAGATAAAAGGAGGAAGGCGCCTGATGGTAAATGGTGATCTAGGTGGACAAGGGCACAGGCACTTGAGAAACTTGGACTGGCTGTTGCTGATTGGGCTAAGTAATAGTGGCAAATCAGCAGTTAGATCTGTGAGGTGCAATTTCTGCATTTCAGTCTCTTGGTTTGGCTTTTGAATTTTCTCTTTTTAAGCAGTGCCAATCTATTAACTATTTTCAATGTAGGTTGGATGTGCAGGTCTAACAAGGGTTTGGAGTACTTTGTTTCTTTTGGGATACAATCAGGTTATTAGGCAGACTGTCCTGACCAATATCTTGACTGGGAAGGAGTAGAAGAGCTGCTTCAGGTTCTAATTTACCAGATGGTTCTAATTTATCTGATGATAATGAAGGGCTTTTTCTGTGGTATCTGGGAATTCTTTCCCCCTACTAATGACTTCTGTATTTAAATTACCAATTTCTTCCTCACCATAATTGTCTATATCAGGACACCAAAATTCAAGATTTCTACTGGCAGATGACAATGTTGAATCACTTACCTCATCAACAAATGACATTAATGTTGATGCACAATTTACTCAGATGGCTTTTCCATCTCCTTTTGTTTTTTCTCACATTCGTTCTGTCCAATATTTAACACCCAATTTGAATTTCTATTTCTATTTCTTCAGACTTGTTTCTTCATAATTTTTTGGCATCATCACCCAATATCAATTTACATTTCTAGATCTATATCTGATTCCTCAGAATTGTTTGATTTATGTTCTTCTATAATTTTGAAATTTCGTGAGCCAATTCGTTGTAGTTATTTGTCTCTTTCTCCATCTTGCAACTGCCCTCTATTTGAGGATCATGGACAAGCCCCCATGTTATAAATTTTGGGTCAGCAATTTTCTACCATCTGTCACAATATGGCTCAAGACAACCAACTAGAAGACTTGAATGTATTTTGAGTTTCTTTTATTAATTTAACAACAAGGATAGATCTATCTGAGGTAACATCAAATGTAGAGCTCTGTTTGATTTATGTCATTTTCAGACTCAGCCTAAATATCAGGTTCCTCTCAGGTTGAACTGATAAGTAGAGTTTCTCTACTTATGATAGGTATGATTTACCAAGTGGTAAGTGGATAGTACACTTGTGGAGGCTACCGGTTGTAGACTCCTGTGAGTAGGGGATACTTGCGTTGCGTTGTGAGTGTACCTAGACCTTTGCATAGGGTCTTACGTCTATCACTCGGATGTGATAGCTGTCGCTGTTAATCTATAATAATAAATAAATACAAGTAAGTAGTACTTACTACTGATAAGGTTTATTGTACCAACCTATTACAATATGTCTGTGATCCTTAGAATCTACTAGTACAGTTGTGTAAGCTGTGTACGCTGTGTAAGCTGTTGTGGACTCTTTGGAGTTCAAGACAAGAACTGTGGTTGTAACCTTGTAGATTGGAATAACCTGTAGGTGGTGTACGCTAAGGTTGGAATACCAACCTAATACATTGTAAAATGCTACTTTATATAGTTTAGGGGATGCGGGTACCAGGTTAAGCCTGGGGACGCCTATGGCTATTTACTGTGATGCTTGGCTAGGCACGCATAGGTTCCGTGTAGGACATGTGCACTCCTGAACTTGAGGTTCGCAGGATCTTCGGGGGAAGATCTGGAAGCCAAATAATTGTTATTAGTGCTGGACGATGAATTACGGTACATGGTACCTATCAGAACAACATCTGTCGAAGCACACCCAACCTTGGAAGGTTGAGATTAAATAGGGAGTCCAGCTCTGGAGTGAGGCTGGGCTGTTGTAATATTCATAATTTTTGTGTCACCTAACTTCAAGCAAGCCTATGTCATAATATATTAAAGCAGTATGTCCTGCATGTCTAAAGTTCAACCAAAGGACAGCTCTGGCTGATGAAGCTGTACATTGGATGGGGATTTGGTTTAGGATAGAGGATTTATACCATACATCGTACATCAGTCTTGTATGCTGTACGAATATATAACCACTTGCATGTGTTGACATACTGGTGTACTAATAGTAACCTGTGTTTGGCATTTGTTGACACTGTCAGGTTTACTAGTAGTAATTCATGCTTTGCATGGGTTGGCATTATTGATATAATAGTAGTAACCTGTGCTTTGCAGGAGTTGACATTATTGGTGTACTAATAGTAACTGTGCTTTACATGAGTTGATGTTTTTGATACACTAGTAGTAACCTGTGCTTTACATGTGTTGACATTATTTGTTTACTGGTGTAAACTGTGCTTTACATGAGTTGACACTATTGGTGTACTAGTAGTAGCCTGTGCTTTGCCTGTGTTGACATTATTGGTGTAGTAGTAGTAATTTGTGCTTTACATGTGTTGACATTATTGATATACTAGTATTAACCCATGGTTTACATGAGTTGACATTATTGGGTATACTAGTAGTAACCTGTGCTTTGTATGAGTTGTCATTATTGGTATCCTAGTAGTAACCTATGGTTTACATGTGTTGACATTATTGATATACTAGTTGTAACATGTGCTTTGCATGAGTTGACATTATTGGTGTACTAGTAGTAACCTGTGTTTTGCATGAGTTGATATTACTGATACATAAGTAGTAACCTGTGCTTTACATGAGTTGACATTATTGGCGTAGAGTAGTACCCTGTACTTTACATGAGTTGACACAATTGGTGTACTTGTAGCAACCTTTGTATGAGTTGACGTTATTGATATATCTGTTGAAAAATATTAATCATTTGAATAAACTAATAAAATGTCTGTAGTAAAAATCTTTTTAAATTGTATCCAATTTTATTTTTTATACCTTTCCATACACAAATAACTTTATCCAAGATAAAACTGCTTGTAATTTTCAATTTGTTGAAGAATAAAACTGCTCTGGAATAATTTTCATTGAATTTATTTACCCACTTTTTAATTAATAGTTGTCACATGTGTGCCAGAAAGGGTGTGTTTAATAAATTAATTTAATTTTAATTTGTTTTTTTTTATTTTATTTTTTAAATTTAAGTTTATTGTTGTCTCCATTGACATTTCTCACCATCCTACTCCACTGTTTTCACAATACCTATGCCCCCAGCATGGGCCTGGGCACTTGTACCCAGAACAACACTGAAATTAAATGGTTATTCATAGAATAATGTTGGCTGGAAACACCTGTCACCATGCATGTGACATCCTTTTCTCTGATGTACAAATTTTACAAATTTCCCCAATCCAAATTGTAAACAAAATTACTTAATTTTATACAAATCCAAAGTAAACTCCTCATGGATCCTCACAAATTAAACATGGTTGGAAAGAAGAAGACTTAATCTACTAAAAATATGTATTTTGTGAGGATCCATATATTTTTCCATTGATTAAAAAAAATCCCCCGAAACCGCTACCAAGTCATTACTAGTGATCATGGAATAAAAGAAATATTAGAGGCATTTCAGAATTTAATTTACTTGACTGATTTGCCTATTTTGTCAAATTGTCTGCCTAATGTACCTGATCCAACCAAATTCACCTGTTTTAGCCACACATTAATTGACTAATCTTTAACATTTTTATATTATTTAAGCTTTATTTCTATTTTTTAAAGTGAAGTGTGGCTATTTTGCAAGATAAGGCAATTAGCCACACAAGCAATGGTTTCAAAAAATGTTTACTTACATCATAATGCCTGTTATTTGAGGATTTTTGAAATTCCAATTGAGCTGGAAATTTGCCTAAATTGCCTTAATTTCTGCCAAACTGAAAAACAATTGTGGATGTCAAATGAGTGCCCATCTAGTACTATCCAGGGTTATGGTTACTTACCTTCAGTGATCTGACCATTTTTTCCTCACTGCCTTCCATGTGATGTTTTGTTTTGTACAAGTGTTAGCTATTTCAAGGATGAATGAGCAGTGCACTTTGTTTTTCACAAAGGGAATAATTGATTGCCAAGTGAATTCCTCAGTATGAGCATGACCCAAATTGAGGGCATTGAGAGTGAATGCCCATCACTAAAGTATAAGATTATGGATAATACTAAGATGGGTGACCACCATTTTGTCAGGTGAATTAGGAAATTTGCAAATTCAACCAGAATTTCAAAAACACCTCGACTGTTTTGTTTGACCAATTGTCTTGATATGTAGTGGTTAGCAGGATAGTGAACAAAATGATGACTTTTTTCTCTGGTATTTTATTTTGCAAAATAGGATTCCAAAATGTTGAAAGTTTTCCCTATTCTGTTGTTATGCTAATTAGACTAATGCAGTAAAATGTATCAATTGTAATTACTATAACTTCCATACAACATAGTGGCTATGGGAAAGTAAGGTTTGTTACAACCTTTCTACCCATTGTGCTAATTAATAACAATAACTTGTCTTAAGTATTGTTCATGGCTATCTGATATTTCAGACACAGCCCCAGCCTTAGAATAAATGCCACTTTGAGATTAGATCATAAAACATATTTGTCTTTGTGCAGTCTGAAGATACCACCATATATTATCACAGAAACTCTCCAAATTGACAGAAATATGCTAAAATGTTATAAAATATATTAAATGTTTTATGAAATTTTACCCAATTTTAATGTAATATCTTTGTTATACCAAAAATTGGGAATCTGCCCTAGTCTTCAGATTGCACAACCCAAACTTTGAATTTTAAAATTGGATGCCAATCTTAAGATTTGGCTGCCCAAATTTAGAATATTCCAATCAACTTGAATAATTGTCATTTTTACTTATATAAATATTCATTATTTGTGATACATTGGAATTACTCTGATCATCAGTATTGAAACTTACAAAAAAGTTCTCAACTAGTTCAACCTCAGGCAAGAGGCCTTCATCAGGAGAGATGAAGATTGACCTGAGGAAAGCTGGTTTATATAGGGAGATGGACATGACATCTTGTTGTGATCAAAGATGAATTGTGAAGTTTAATATTCACACCTCAAGTGGGGGTTGATTGATCAGTGATCAGTGTCATATGTGGGTGTGAGGAGACTTATTTAATTAAGTCTGACATGACAGGATGTGTTTGTACACATTTGTGGGGAGATTGGAGATGAAGAAATGACATTACTCAATTCATGTCTATGTGTTAAAGAGCCAGCCTAGTTAGTGTTTGAATTTAGTACCAAACAGCTCAATTCTGTAGATTCTCAGCTCTACAGGCTTGAGTTGAGTGTTTGGATATGTGTTGATTGGGGTTTGGTCTGACAGTCACAATATTATTGAATTAGGTTAGATTTAGGCCTGGATTTGTGATGGTGGAGCAGCCTCAAGTAAAGATTCTTGGACTTATGATAAAAGTCCCACTTGAGGGTGTTTAGTTTAACACCAATGTGTGGGTCAAAGGCAGTGAGCGAATTACATTTTAT